>JACEFZ010008275.1:0-40000 GCA_014155875.1 Cepaea nemoralis
ACTTAGTTACCACCTATCCTACTGCTCACATCTCTCCTCTATGTCTATGAGAACGGGTTAGTTGAATACTGTGATGACTTGATTATAGTTGTGTATATTATATTCGAAACTGCCTTGTGGTGTATAGAGGCCTTGGTAGTAGTAGTTTCGTGTTCTTTACTGTTACTTGGTGACCCTATGACGACTCGGAAATAGAAAAGCGAGAGAATGAACACCCTTTTAAACCTCCGACGCCCTGTTGACGAGGGTGCAGAATCACTCCCGTACATGGTGGTCATCACGAATTAGGTCCCCTGGTTCGATCGCCAACATAATACCGTTTTTTTTTTCTTCTGTAGTATCCCTCTTAACCACGTGTCTCGGCTGTATCCATACGCATGTGACAGATACAACGCCCTCTTTGCCCGGATGTAGCCGTTTCCCACAGGTCCATATACATTGTGGTAATACATGTCTATCTTGTGAGATGTTGGTTTACTTCTACCACACTAATACATACGAGTAGAGGCATGGAGCTTGAAATGGGGAAACGGTAGCCGTGAGCATAAAAGGAAAGAAAAAAATGTCTGATAGGAGGTGGCTTTAAAGCGTTGGAACAAGAATCGCTGTGATGAAGGTTGTCTTTTGCAAATTGGAAAACATACTGACTAATATAAAGTTGACAACTGTAATGAGAAATAAAAGGAGTGTTTAAGTACTACATAGAACCCGTACTTTTGTATGACTGTGAAGCGTGGTCAATGAGCAGACAGGTTGAAAAGCCTCTAATGCCAGTGGCGTTGTGGATTCTGAGACATAGTTTTTAAAAAGTTCACTAGACAACCGCATGAAACTCCCTCCAAATACTACAAGGCAACATGACAAAACATACAACGTAGCAGACACATAGATACTATACCAGTTCTGTAAGGCAACATACTTTGATAATGTAGACATAACGGCCGCTTTCTAATAATACTGCACACATCTATAAGCAGTGGTAAACCCGTATACACAGATACACGATACTTTCCTAAAGTAGACTCTAGCCATGTTCGCAGTGCAGCTATATAGAGGCATGGCTGAGTTGATGTGAAATATTTTTGGTTATTTTTACACCCGGATGTAATAGGCGACAAGTCACAACACAGCTACGATGCGCTGACAAGGGTGCCCTTATCAACTTCACATACTGGTCAATCTATATAAACCACCCAATAACATAGTACACCATCCGTCTTCAAGCCACAAGCGTTTTCAATGTCACAAGAATAACGAACTACTGATATTTAAGATCAGAGTGGCACATGCTGATACTGTTTGTGATATCTCCTACTCATACCACCTGTTTTAACTAAATAAGGACACATACACCTAGCCCATAATCTCCAATCGGCAATTATGAGAAAAATCGAGGGTAGTGTTATTGATTTTACTGGATGTCCCGACAATAGGTGTTAATCTTTTAATCCCCTTCCAACCTTGTTATGAACCTTTATTAATATCGCGAACTATTTGCAATGGCGGAAATATCAGAAATATTATTAACCCGACTTGGTCATTACAAGGATGATAATCCCATGGATTAGCCGTTATGAGAATAAGTATTGATTTTTGGCAACAGCTGTTGAGGTCATATTCTGAATGTTAAGTTAGCTTATATTTTGTGACTCGTAGGTACAATGGTGAAATCTGCTGCCTGTATTTTTCATCAGCGGTGGGACTTGTGGCCGCGACGACACCCACACCTTGATGACTGGAAATCTTACCAACGACAAAGTTCCGAGATTCGAACCTGTCACTTCCACGGTGTCTGGGGTACCCCCTAAACATACTCCGCAACCAGCACACCACCTCTACTTTTCTAAACATAACCGGGTTAATAACAACCGAGCTCGAAATCACAACTAAGTAACCAAATATTATCAATATTTCTTATACCACTAGATCGCCCCACTGGGATTCGAACCCGCTGATAGTGTTCAGAAGCGTTAGCTAGCTACTCAACCACTCACCCCACCCCTTAACAATGAATATCACAAAGTCATACCCACTAAAACCATCGGCCATCTTTACACTTTCAAAGTTTTCATTTGAAGAGTTGTAACCGGTATGATCATAGTATTTAAGGCCCAGCCACTATAGATAATAGTAACCCCGTTATAACAAACAATCGACCCCTTTACAATAGACATATAATGAAAATATCCTTGGTCTTCTGACGACCGACGCCGAAATTATGCGTTGAATGTGTCGGTGGTACACCTCCATGCTTATATTTACCCACTTCTCCACTCGATCACCCTGGCTCTTACCAAGGAACGGGCGTAATTATCCAACCAATCCGCCCCTCGCCCACCTCTTAACAAGGATCAGAAGCAGTTATTTAGCTATTTGTACACTCACCAACCCCTTGACAACGACCTGGAGCCTTTATCTAGCACCTCCTCTGTCTCTTAGCAAGGAACCGACGCATTTACTTAGCCACTTCGCCACTCGCCCATCCCTTTAAATTGTTCGGAAGCTGTTATATAGGTACATCACCACTCACCAACCCCTTAACAACGAATACCACGAAGCCACGCCCCCTTACAACCGTTACTACATGCCATCTTTACTTTTTAAGGTTTTCATTTGAAGAGGTGTAATCTATATGATGATAGTTTTATAAGCCACTACGACCCACTACAGATCATATACACGCCATATATACCTTTTTACTTATTATAATTTTCATACGACACCCGGCGCGGTTCGAGATTTCGACCCACCTAACCCCACCACAATACTCGTCAATAACCGGACTAGTGATCACTCAGCAATGACTGGCCACTTGGGTACTAAAAGACATTGTTTTATTGGGGTCGACCGCTCCACGCGACCGATCGGCCGCGCTTGCTCCTGCGCCCGCCGCCGCGCGCCCCTGGTTGTTGTTTATTTATTTATGTTTTTTATTTATTTTTTACAATTAGTTAAAATATTATACACACAGTTATCTGCTCTTAGAAAAACACATCTTTTATTAGAATTATCGACCCTTACATATGACTTAGATACCCACCCTACCCAAACCGCCCTGGTCCCAAGCTGGATTGGGGACAATCCAGCGAGGTCAATCCAGAATATATAATTAGGAGAAGACAAAAAAACCCTAACCCTAAACCCTAACCCCTAACCCTAACCCCTAACCCTAACCCTAACCCCTAACCCTAACCCCTAACCCTAACCCCTAACCCTAACCCCTAACCCTTAACCCCTAACCCCTAACCCCTAACCCCTAACCCCAATCCAGCTGGATTGGGGTCAATCCAGCACCACAATCCAGAAATGATAATCAGTTACCCGCTAACCTACTACTGCAGAGTCTTAAACAGTACAACTATTGCTGGACAGCCCAAAATCTGATGGGAGGTTCTTCGCAGAGACTGTAACATGTGAAGCAGTACAACTCTCATGGGACAGTCGTAACATCTGATGGGAGGTGCCTGACAGAGACTATAACAAGAATCGCCAACACACGTAGTCATTTGCAAGGCGAACAACATACACACGAACAGATGTTAAATGCCAAGATAACAAGAATATCACAGTGCCATTTAGATCCTACACTCTTATATGTCTAAGAAACACTAACAATAACAATACTTGCTTATGCATTTATGCCTTTGAAACACGGGTGATAACAGATACGCCGGGAAACATCCAATGACAGCAGACGTGTGGTTTCGGGGAGATGGAAAGAATACCATGGATTCACAGGAACAGGGAGCAGGGCGATCATGAAAGGGCAACTGTTGTTGATTCTGATATTAGAAATAGTCAAGGCATGTGGGCATAGCACGAGGCGACAGAAACTTGCTAACTTGGTGACAACTGTAAAATTTGGTGGGGCAGGGGGGAAAGGGGAAGACAAAGAGATATATTACTTGATGACTTGACCCCATTGGATATTGGTGACAAAAACACGTTCTGGATCCAATACTATGATGATCGTGTAAGGCTCGAACCATTCACACCCACGCTATGATACAGGATATTAACAACGATGATATAGGACTGTGTATTCAAGACATGTATCTAATGTAGTCACAATTGTTAAATGAGTTAGAAAACAATGCCTAGATGCAGCATCCTCTTGATTAAAGTTTCTGGTTCTATGTGTGTTCTATGTTTGTTCTATGATTGTTCTATCTGACAGTGGCCAAATGCCCGTCCCGGTCCGACATTCTATTTGTCTTTGACACCTCCGGCAGCAAAGGTTCCAACCAGTTCGACCTGTCCAAGAAGTTTGCCTCCAGACTGACGGAGCACTTCCAGATCAGCAACAGGGATGTTCGCTTTGCAGCAATCACCTTCGGCAACAGAGTGCAGAAAGTCTTCGACTTCAACACTTATGACAACCACACCGGAATTAGCTTGGTAAGGAATGTCTTCGTGTACACTGACTTGTGTTTGAGAAACTGCAATACATCAGTGAAGATATTTGCATTCATGTTACTATACCCAGAGCTATTTTATTATAATACCAGTGTATCGATCGCGTGAAGATGTACTGTTACAATTTATAATATGTTATATGTATAAATGTCTTCATTGTATATTCCCAAAACATTGGGTATTGTATACATCTGAAAGTGCTGGAGCGTTTGAAGAATGCCTCCACGATCCAAAACTTCATGAAATGAAACTCCATGCTGAACCTCCACCCGGCTGAGGACGGGAAGCACACAGGGCGAAACAAATACAGCTCTGGTGGGACGGAGGGTGGGGGTGGGGTAATTCACCAGGTATGTGGAAAACTCTGAGGACCGAGCATTCGTCGGGATAAGAGGACACTTTTGGGGTGCTCTTTGACGTTAGCGGCAGTGCCACAGAGCTGGGTACTTAATTACCCTGGCAACTTCAATGGTTGCTCACTGGTGAGGACGTAGTTCACAGCTGTGTGGATGTGGAAAGCAATGTCAAACAACAACATTAGACTCCAGTTTAGCGGCAGTACCACAGAGCTGGGTACTTAATTACCCTGGCAACTTCAATGGTTGCTCACTGGTGAGGACGTAGTTCACAGCTGTGTGGATGTGGAAATCAATGTCAAACAACAACATTAGACTCCAGTTTAGCGGCAGTACCACAGAGCTGGGTACTTAATTACCCTGGCAACTTCAATGGTTGCTCACTGGTGAGGACGTAGTTCACAGCTGTGTGGATGTGGAAAGCAATGTCAAACAACAACATTAGACTCCAGTTTAGCGGCAGTACCACAGAGCTGGGTACTTAATTATCCTGGAAACTTCAATGGTTGCTCACTGGTGAGGACGTAGTTCACAGCTGTGTGGATGTGGAAAGCAATGTCAAACAACAACATTAGACTCCAGTGCCACTCAACATGGGAGAACGCATGAAATCTTGACCTGCAAGTGATTGTCTAATTGTACTTATTTTGATTTTGTCTAATTGTACTCATTTTGATATCGTCTAATTGTACCCAATATCATATTGTCTAATAGTAAACATGTTGGTCTTAATTTATTGTATGGATTTTGATTATGTCTAATTGTATCGATTACATTGTCCACTTGACAAGGGTTTGGCATTGACCCCAGCACTTGGAGGATCCACGAAAACCTACCTGGCTCTAGACTACGTCCACAAACAGAACCCCTTTAGCACATCCAATGGAGCTAGAGAAATTTCCAGCAAAATTGTTGTCGTCATCACTGACCGGACTTCGGACAATTACTTCAGAAGTAAGCGCTCAGATGTCTTCTCTTCACTCTTGTGTCTTCGTGTGAGTCATCAGTGCGGCCTCCCGGCACTCGACAAACACCCCACAAATTGCTTCTTTACACCTTCGTTTTGCGGGGCTGAGGTCTAGACCAGGCAATCACGTGTGTAGGTATACCCCACACAAGGGACACGTCGTCCCGGGAATCTACCTACACCCAAGAGTAAACTAGGAGAGGTTAGACACTGTAAGCTTCTCCCACACATGGGACAATAATAATAATAATAATAATAATAATAAGTCTTTATTTTCAAAGGGTTAAGAATTGGGCACGCAGGCCCGTCTGACATTCTGCCCTTCTTCTCTATTTCCTCTCATACATTCTTTCATTCAACATCACTTATGAAGCAACTTTTGACAACAAAAGAACATTAAAACGCATGAAAAATAATCAATAACAAATGACTCACTGAGGCAGTGTTTAACATGGGCATTATAAATACCTAAGGAGGGTGTAACGTGCCATACATAAGGGAATGTTTTTTGGCTAGTTGTCGTTTGAGATAAGTTACCATTATTGTCTTTTTTGTGTTGTTTGTTATGGGGGCATGTAGTCTGTACTAAGGTAGTGTTCAAACAGGTTGCGAATGTATGTATCATGATTGGTGGTGTCTTTGATTTCTTGTGGAAGATTGTTCCACAACTGAGCGGCAGAGTATGCTAAGCTTGTTTTTATATAAGTCTATCCTAGGTTTAGGGACATGAAGTATATTTAGTCGTTCGCTATGTCTAGCGTTATATTTAAACAATGGCCAAAGGTAGCTTGGAGCATTTTGAAATAGGATTTTGTGAATTAGTTTGGTCTTATTAAAAAGCAGGCGCTTGTGGAGTGGCAGTAACCGGAGACGTTTATATAGGTTACAATTGTCGGTAAGCTTTTCACCATTAATTAAACGCACTGCCCTTTTCTGGAGTGAATATAGGCGTTTTGTTATTGATTTGGAGCATCCATCCCAGACTGTGGAGCAGTAATCAATATGTGTTTGTATATGAGAAGTATAGAATATCTTTCTTGTGTTTTCGTCAAGGAAATTTACCAGGTATCTATCTACACCCAAGAGTAAACTAGGAGAGGTTAGACACTGTAAGCTTCTCCCACACATGGGACACATCGTACCAGGTATCTATCTACACCCTAGAGTTAACTAGGAGAGGTTAGAAACGCTGCAAGCTTGTCCCACACGAGGCAGTAAAACAGTTACCCTGGTTGTCTCCCCCACATCTCGCAGTATAAACAGCTAAGCTATAAGCCTTAAAAACACCTCACCGTGTAAACAGTTACATTTTAACCTCCCCACCTCACAGTATAAGCAGTTCCACTGCTACATGAACCCACATCTCACATATAAACATGTGTACTGTCCTTTCCCCCACACCCAATGTATAAACAGTTACCCTGTCAATTCCTTCACACCCCACAGTATAAACAGTTACATTATCAGCTCCCTCCCTGCAGATGACAGTATAAACAGTTACATTATCAGCTCCCTCCCTACAGATGACACTATAAACAGTTACGCTGTTAACTACCTCAACTTCCCCTCTCCATTTCACAGTATAGTCATTTACGTTGTCAACTTCACCCCCCCCCCCCCCACCCCACATCACAATGGAAACAGTTACTCTGTTAACTTCACACCCCCCCCCCACCCCACATCACAGTGGAAACAGTTACTCTGTTAACTTCACACCCATCCCCCGACATCACAGTGGAAACAGTTACTCTGTTAACTTGACCCCCCCCCCCCCCACATCACAGTGGAAACAGTTAACTTCACACCCCCCACCCCACCCCACATCACAGTGGAAACAGTTACTCTGTTAACTTTACACCCACCCCTCCCCACCCCCACCCTACATCACAGTATGCCCCCCCCCCCCCCACATCACAGTATGAACATCTGCCATGTACCAAATTGCTTCCATCACTCCACTGCTGTGTTCTCACGTGTGGGTGTGTGGTGTGTGGTATCTATGTAGCAGTGGTTTAACGGCCAACAGTCTGCATACATACAATACATGACATGCACACCATAGCTCCAGCTACATCTCCAATGTGATTGCTGGAATGTATTGTTACATAATTTATTAGCGAACGGCCTGTATTGTCAGTTCTGGAATCTCCACCCAACGGACATCAATAACTGACATGAACTGTTTGTTGTGACACAGCCAAAGCTGCCGCCGACGCCTTGAAAAGAGTGTACCACGTGATTGCCGTGGGCATTGGCAGCGGTTTGGGATCAGAGTTGGAAAACATCGGCAGTAATTACAAGAATGTCTTTACGGCCGACAACTTCGACAATCTGGTTCGGATTGAGCAGAGAGTGGCCAGGAGGCTGTGTGAAAGTAAGAGCTATCTATCTGTCTAATTTACCTACACACCTATTTAATCTTCGTACCTGTTTAACTTTCTATCTCTCTGTCTGTCTGTCTGTCTGTCTGTATGCCAGTCCGTTCGTCCATCTGATCGCCCATTCTTCAATCACCTCATCATTGCATCCACTATCTACTAAACAATCAGCCTTACTACCTACCTACCTACTTAACTACCTACCTACCTACTTACCTACCTACCTACCTTCTTACCTACCTACCTACATATCTACCTACCTACCTACTTACCTACCTACATACATACTTACCTGCCTACCTACCTACCTACTTACCTACCTACCTACTTACCTACCTACCTACTTAACTACCTACCTCCTACATACCTACCTACCTACCTACTTAATTAATTACCTACCTCCCTACTTACCCAGCTAACTATATATATATATATATATATATATATATATATATATATATATATATATATATATATATATATATATATATATATACTCTGTTCCCAAAAACAAAACAAAACACAAAAATAAAAAAGGCAACATTATTGCAACTTCAGTTACAAACTTGTACACACATTTTATTGACGATGCTGGTTCGCCCACTGCAGTTGGTTCTGGCGATGCTGGTCCGTAAGAACAGGACATCTGTAGGGTCTTCTAGCCCAGAGATCAGCGTCGTGCAGCGGGTTCTTGACCGTTTGATCTGAAATTCGGCGAGCTCCTGGCATGGACTGGACTGTGGAGGACTCAGATGCAAATCGATTTCTAAGTTATGAAGCCGTATGAAGCGGTCTTCGGCAGCATTTGTGATTCTGGGTATCCACTGCGCGGCCGGTCTGCCAATGAGCAAGTTTCTTGAAATCGCCTCCAAAGGCGACTAATGGTGCTTCTAACCACATTAATTTCTCTGGCTACTACACTTTGTGACTGTCCAGCCTGTAAACGTCCAATGACGACGAGTCGTTGTTCTATAGTGAAATGAGCGATACTTGCGCATTGAATTATAACTGAATTTATTCCGGGAGCTTCAATCTTTTATAGGAATTCAATAATATGGCCAGAGAGTTTTGTGTTCAGTAAGTTTCACGGGCCGGTCTCCCTGGTCTAGGTGTTACACGACTTTTACCCTAATCCCGTGTACTCTCGTAAGTAACGTGATATGCGCCAGAATTGGAAGCGGTTCTCTCCCCGTCGGCAACTTACTGGGTATTTGAGCCGGTCGCTCAGAAAGCAATGGCAAACTACTGAGCGTAATCTTGCCAAGAAATCAACAATCAGCTGGAAAATGCTGATGTTTACAGCGATGTCTTGTAAAGGATATGCGAAAAAATAAAGTTTCACTGGATTATCATGAACCTGTCATGAATTATTGTCAAAATATTTTGACCTTGACCTTTTTCATGACCTCACGAATCATGAGGTGACTACAATTCAGGTAACCACGAGACGTTAATGACCAAATGGACACGGTCGATAGGATGACTGATGTACAATCAGCGAATATCTTTTATAAAAGTAATACCAATAATGTTGCGTTTCTTTCTTTCTTTCTTTTTAAAAATTTTGAACAATATATATATATAAAATGTGACATAACTAATGTCCAGACAACATCACAAGAGAAATGATCAATGCCATAGAAGAATATAGAATATACTTGTCACCGGACTGCTGAACACAATATATGATACTGGAGATACATCTACTGAATATGTCATTCTATATTTATTGCGATCACGAAGAAATCAGGAGCCTTGAATTTGTGATCAACATCGATCATAGTATAATGAGCCAGATCACGAATATTTTGCTAAGATTCATCATGCAAAGAGTTAGGAATAAAATACAACCCGGAATACGAGAAGAACATTGTGGATTCATAGAAGGAAGTAAATGCTGTGTGTAAGCTGGGAACATTAATTGAACGCTCTATAGAAGTAAAGACCTACACCTTTGCTTTAATGAAGACACATAGGCTCTCAATAAAGTAAGACGTGTCAAAATGATGAGGATGCTTGCAGATCTACAAAATAATGGGAAAGACCTTAGACTTGTAAACATTAAAAAAAAAAAAAAAAAAAAAAAAAAAAAAAAAAAAAACTATTATTGGAAGCAACACGCTGCCATAAGGATTGATAATAAAATAGGTGAATGGGACGCAGAGGTGTTTCCAAGGCACCAGGGCCGGGTTATATACTGGCCAAGACCTATTGACGCGTCCTCGTCGAGCGTCCTCTGCAACAGGTCCCTTCGGGGTCCTGGCTAAAGTCAATAGGATCGCCGATTCCTCCGAAGTCGGAGAGTGTCTGCCTGTATGGCGAGGAACCACCAGTCTGCACACCAATAAGCCAGACATGGGACAACGGATACTCACGCAAACCTCAGGTCCTGTGTGACATCACACTGATGTTGGACAACAGGATGCCTTCATCCGACATACAGGACTTCGCGTTGGAGCTCAAGCCAACGAACACAAGCAAGCAAGCAAGCAAGCAAAATAGGTGAATATCAGACTATTAAAGAAGGTGTTCGACAGAGATGTTTAATGTCGCCAGATATTTTTTTACCCTGTACAGTAGGATTATTTTCAGAAATATAGAAGTTATGAAAGGAATTATCATTGTGGAACGTAATATCAATAACATTAGATATGCGGATTAGATGCGGATTATCACCACCGACTATCTACAACCAACATCGTTTCAGGCCGTAATGAACATGGCGCATAAAAACATCTCTCTATCTATGGAACACGAACACAACGAAGCGTTACCGTTCCTAGATATTCTAATGAGACGTAGAGCAGACGGCACAATTCAAAGATCGGTGTATCGCAAAGAAACATGGACTGGCCAATACTTAAATTTTCATAGCTTCGCACCTGTCCAGTACAAACGGGGCTTAGTGAGGACCCTGTTTGGCCGGGCTAGGAAGATATGCACCCAGAATACACTGACGGAAGAAATTGAAAATATGAAGAATGTCTTACACCTGAATGGGTACTCCACAGGATTTATAAAGCGCCACTGCCAACAGCCGAAACCCAAATCAGACGTACCTACGGTCCCAAAGCTCAAAGTATTTATACAGCTAACCTTTCGAGGGGATGACGTAATGTTACGCCTACAGGACCGGCTTGTTACAGCAGTTGGCCGAACATTCTGCGCTGCAACTCCAGTTATTAGGTACAGAACCACACCTATTCCCACCCTAGCAATAAAAGTACCTACACCTCTCTACGCCACATCTAATTGTATTTACCAATTCACATGCAGGTGCGAGTCTATCTACATTGGCCGAACAGAGAGGCAGTTACACACCAGGATTTTTGAACACTTACCAAACTGGGTTGACAAGAAACTACACACAAGCGATGGGATCATGGGAAGTGTGACACACCACAATTATAAACTTCCTGCGTCGTCCATTGCACGCCATGTCTTGGAAACCGGTCATGTCATTGAAAGGGACAGCGCTTTTCGCGTGTTGTTTCATGCACAAAATAGTCGTTTGTTAAAGTTTGCAGAAGCGACAATGATCCACCTGCACAAGCCATTTTTTTGCAAATAGAAAGACATGATAGTCAATTTAAAATTACCATGATAAACAACTGATATTACTGTGTGAAGATGTGTATTTCAACTTGAACGATGATTATAATTATTTTACACTATCTTGTGTGACATCTGCAGTAAGTACCTGACGAGATGTAGCGAAATGTGCCGGGCAATAAATCGTACTATATATGGTTTGTGTCTTCGTTATTCAAATTCTAATATAGTATTGATAGGAGACAATAAGCGCGATTTGCAACATTTAGGAGATGCGGTTGTTGCAAACAGTGAACAACTAGGGTTAGCATTACATTGTAAGAAGATACAAAATATGAGCCGGGAGTGCAGGGAGTGGCCAGCAGGGGCCACGGAAGTGGAAATCCAGCAACTAATTCAGGATAATGCCCACTCGAGTGATGTGATTATCTACACAGATGGTTCGGTGTTGAGAGGTAGTAGAAGTGCCTGGGGTTTCTTGGCAAAGGCTAATGGTCGACGTTTGGTGCAGGAGAGCTTGGCATATGATACCACAACATCTAGCTTAAGAATGGAGGTGGAGGCAGTCAATGCAGCTTTCCGCTTCATGGAGAATACGATACACACACACTCATCGTGATTGTAACTGACTCAGAAAGCATGCTGAGTAGGCTGAGGACAGGCAAGCTTCGTGCCGAGTGGTTTGCTTCGCTTCGGAAGTCACGGGTGGCAAGCATCGTCTGGATCTTTTCTCCGGGGCATGCTGGTGTGCTGGGGAATGAGCAGGCAGACAGATTGGCTGGCTCTGCAAAACTTGGTGGAGTATTGATGCATGATAAGGCAGACGTGGTTGCGGCCTTGTGGGAGCACATGTACACCACAGAGGAGCAAATGGATCACCATGGTCTGGAAAGAATGCGACAGCGAGGAGTGACGAGGGGATATGGCCTATGCTCGACGCTTAGAGGAAAGGTGGGACGCACATATAATCAGATTGCTACTGCTACTATTGGGGTTGGAACTCTTCGCTGGCTTCTGAGGATGGGGACGGATGGGGACGGAATGCCCCGAATGCTGTGATGTCGGTTCTTAAATCAATCAATCAAAAAATCAAACAAATTATGGTCGTCACTAGAAAGAAGGACATACCACAATAGTTAGTTAGTCGACAGATCATCCTCGTTGCACATCGGACCATTCAGTCCATAAGTGCTCGGATCCCCTCCTCAGCAAATCCCGCAGCGTGTAGCGGCTAACGACGCCAGTTCTGTGTTGGTTTATCAATCTTCTTTGGCTTCCTGCGTAGTGTTCTTGTTTGGCCACCCCTCTTTTAATTTGCTGCTCTCGCAGTCTGGCCATTGTTGTAGATTCACAGTCATCACTTGGTTCTTGCAAAAGTCTCACTTCTCGTAGAGCATTCAGAATGTCAGCCTGGTCCATGGCGCGTCCGCCCTCAACAGTAGCCTCACCTGCGAGCTTGTCAGCCCGTTCATTTCCTTGTACTCCCGCATGCCCTGGCACGAAGATGAAACTAATCTTTGCCAGCCGAGACCGCTTCAGAGGCAGCAACCATTCTCTTCGGATCGACCCCTCCTCTATCCTCTTGATCATGTTCATTGAGTCGCTAAGGAAACAAGCCCTAGTGAATGTCTGTGTCTCGAGCCATGTTATTGCTTTACTTACTGCCATGACTTCCATGGTCAGGCTACTTGTGGTTTCAGTGAAAGCACCAGAGTCCTCCTTCACAATTCTCCCTCCGGCCCGAGCTGTAAAGGCCCATGAGCTTCTCACATGTCGGACGACCGACCCATCTGTGTAGATGACCGCGTCACTGTCTAGCGAATTCTCGAAAATCAACGCTTGTACTTCAGCCTCAACAGCAGCCGGATTTTCTTGTCTGCATTTTCTATCTAGTTGGATGCAAACTGAAAAGGATGTGCAGAAGTATGTTGGCACTTGCACCCACTCCTCGCCAGGTTCTAAGTCCTCAAGTGAACACACCTGTTGAAGAATGTCCTCGGCTTGACCCATCCACGACCGTCCTCTTTTTAACCTGCTGCTCTTCACCTTCCTAATTTCACTATGCAGTGGATGCTGTGTGTTTGCGTTAATTCTGAGGTAGGCACGTGCCCTGCAAACTTGCATTCTCTCTTCAATGGTTGGAAAATCAAGAAGGTAGCGCATCGCCCTGCATGCTGTATCTCTTGTACATCCAAGAATAATGCGCATAGCTTCATTCTGTATCCTTTCCATCCTTTCTATCTGCTTATGGCTGACAGTCAGGATTGCCATTGCATACTCCAAAACTGACATGACCAGCCCCTCGTACAGAAGACATAGATGGCGCTGCTCACAGTTTGCTGCCGCCATCACCCGCATCGCTGCCAAACCCCGCTTGGCCTTTGTTATCACCTGGTCTATGTGCACATTATAAGCAAGGCTTCGATCAAACCGTATCCCCAGGTAATTCATTGCCTGCGTTCTTTCCACCGTCTCTGAACACAGCATTACAGTTGGTGTTGGATTGTTGACAATATGATTATTCAACGAGAACCAAGTCACTGTTGCCTTTGTTGGGTTGACCATTGCCCCAGCTTCATCACACCAAGTACTTATGCGATTGAGTTCGGTTTGTAGTTCCACAGCAACCTCCTCTCTATCCTTACCCTGACGATACACTAAAACATCATCGGCATATGACAATGTCCTGCCAGGTCCAGTGATCTGCTCACTGGTGATTCTCACTGTGTAGGCGTTGAACAGTACCGGAGATAATGGTGATCCCTGTGGTAGGCCAGGATATATTGTTGTTGGTTCCGAAGTCCAACTGCCACATCTAAAAACTACTTTCCGTTGGAAGAGAGCTGCAGCGATCCAACTAAGGAGGAATGGACTTACGTTTAGTTCAAGAAGCTGAAACATTAAAAAATCCAGTGGTACTCTGTTGTATGCGTCCTCAAGATCAATCGCTGCAGCAACGGTTTCAGTGCCTGAGTGGAAACCTTCATAGACATCGTGGGCAAAGACTGCTGCATTGGTCCAGGTTTCTCTTTTTGGACGGTTCCCACCCAGGGTAGGTGGGAAAACACCTTGCCTCTCTAGTTGGCTTGATATTTTCCTGGCAATTACCTTCTCCAGCAGCTTGCCTATTGTATTCTGCATGGTTATAATTCGATATCCCTGAATTTTCTTGTGGTCTTTGTCAGGCTTCGGCAAGGGAATCAGATAGCTGTGTAACCATTCCTCCTTGATGCTAGCACTCCCTATACTGTTGTTGTACATGTCTGCTAGTTTCTCTAGCTCATTGTCGGTACACCTATTTATGTCGTCGTATCTTATGCCATCAGGACCTGGAGCACTGTTTTTTGATCGTCGAAGCACAGCCTTGATTTCTTTCACTGTCACTGTGTCTTCATCCGAAGTGTTCTGGGCCTTGCATCTGTCTGAGGTGACCTCCTTGGCCAGATTCCGGCCTCCCATGTCTGTCTGGTTGCTCTGCTCAAGGTAGCGTTCAAAGAGGGCTTTGCCCTTGTCCTCGTCAGTCCTCTGCCAGATGAGGTCAGCACCTTGGAAGTCAGAAATGCTCTTATTCTTGACTACACCACTCATGCTTTTATGTAGTCTCCAGAACAATTTCTGTGACTTGTCTGTGCTTACTCATGCATGCAAATTAACATCGACAAAACCAAATCCATGCTAATAACGACCAGACAAAAACTACAGACACTAGCCATAACTGGATCACCGCTCGAACTCCGCATGGGCACGTTACCTATAGTTAATGTGACTGAACATAAAACACTAGGGCTTTTAATAGACAGCCATTTGAACTGGAGCTCTCATGTTCACGCTCTTACCAAGAAAATAGCACAAAAAGTTTACCAACTTGCTAAAATTCAGCACTTCCTGGACGAAAGCACACGAAAAATATTCTATACATACTATATCCAATCACATCTCGATTACTGTTCCACAGTTTGGGATGGTTGCCCTAAATCTAATTTAAAAC
This sequence comes from Cepaea nemoralis, assembly GCA_014155875.1. NCBI lineage: Eukaryota > Metazoa > Mollusca > Gastropoda > Stylommatophora > Helicidae > Cepaea > Cepaea nemoralis. The sequence continues at coordinate 15,658 of JACEFZ010008275.1, forward strand.
GACTATGTTCTCTACAAAACCGCGCTATTCGTCTGGTTTCTGACATAAAGCACGTTGAAAGTAATAATTTGTACAGTCATCTAAGACTTCTACCACTACAAAAGCGCTTCCTTTTCAACAAAGCCAAATTAGTGAATAAAATTATATCTCAAAATACCCCAGAGTATCTTCTGCCGCTGATTTAATCTAATGCAATGAACAGCAAGCGCCTAAATTTGTTACATGTCTCAAAGCCTAGATTGGACCTATACAAAACATGTTTCGCCTATTCTGGTGCTCACTTATGGAATGATCTGCCTCCAGGTCTGAAAACTCCAATGAGTCCCTACACATTTAACCGAAAACTCTTTCAATACTTAATCCATATCGACTATATGCCACCATAATTCATTTACTGGTATAATTGTTCAGTATAATTGTTCATTATAATTGTTTAACTATAATTGTTCACTATATATGTGTGTGCGTGTGGGAGCGAGAGAGAGAGAGAGAGAGAGAGAGAGAGAGAGAGAGAGAGAGAGAAAGTGGGTGTCAGTGAGAGGGAGAGAGTGAATGCGTGTGTGCGCACGTGCATGCGTGTGTGTGGAGAGAGTGATTGAGCGAGAAATGGTGGGGGAATGTGTCAGTGCATGCATTCGTACGTGTATGTGTGAGAGTGAGTGAGGAAGTGTATGCGTACGTGCATGCGTTCATGTGTATGTGTATGTGTGAGAGAGTGAGTGGTGTGTGAAGGATTGTGTGTTAGAGAGTGAGACAGTGGGAGAGTTGATGTGTTAGTGTGTGTGTGTGAGCGCGCGCATGCGTGTGAGTGTGTGTATATGAAAGAATACAGAGAGAGAGAGAGAGAGAGAGAGAGAGAGAGAGAGAGCTGAACAGATGCATGTCATGTAACACGCATGTTATGTAACACGCGAATCCATATGTTTGTGTATTCTCATCAGTCATATTATCAGTTAAATACCATTTGATTTTATCATGCATAATATAAACTCATGTTCATTACTATAGTTTGAGTGAGTGAGTCAGTGAGTGTGAATGAGAGACAGAACGAGTGAGCGTGAGAGTGAATGAGTGAGCGGGAGAGTGAATGAGTGAGCGGGAGAGTGAATGAGTGAACGGGAAAGTGAATGAGTGAGCGGGAGAGTGAATGAGTGAGCGTGAGAGTGAATGAGCGGGAGAGTGAATGCGTGAGAGTGAATGAATGAGCGGAAGAGTGAATGTGTGAACGTGAGAGTGAATATGTGTGTGTGTGTGTGAGAGAGAGAGAGAGAGAGAGAGAGAGAGAGAGAGAGAGAGAGAGAGAGAGAGAGAGAGCATCACTATTTTTACGTCACATACATTTTATGTACATATTTTTCTCCATGTTTAACATTTTTATGAGACTGCTCATGACAAGTGTCAGTGTATGTGTGTGAGTAAAGTGTGGGAGTTTGTTCATACTAGTTTCAATACTAACGTGAGACATTTTGTATGTGTCTAGATGTGAGGAAGTGTGAGTGTATGTGGAGGATGTGTGTGAGTGTGGGGATATGTGTGGGTGGGGGTGTGTGGGTGGGGGTATGCATTTGGATGGGTTGGGGTGTGTGGGTTTTGGTGGGTAGTGGTATTTGTGGGTGTTGGTGGGATGTGTGGATGGATGTGTGGGGGTGAAAGTACGGGTGTTGGAATGGGTGTGGGGGATGTGTGTATGGGTGGAGGATAAGTGTATGGGACGGATGCAGGGGATGTGTGTTTATGTGGGTGGAGATGTGTGGATGGTTTGAGGAAGTATGTGTGGGAGGCGGGGTTGTGTGGGTAGGGGATTGTGTTGGGTGGATTTGGGATGGAAGGGCGGATGGGGAGAAGTGTATGGTGTGTGGGTTTGAGATATGTGTGCGGTGTGTTGGTGGGGGATGTGTGAATGATGTGTGGGTGGAGGGTATGTTTGTGGTGGTATGGGTGGAGGAAAGTGTGTGGTGTAGGGGATGGGTGTGGGGAATGTGCGTATGGGTGGGGTATATGTGTGGGTGAGCAGGGGATTGTGGTGGTTGGGGGAAGTATGTGGGGGAGTGTGTGTGGGAGATGTGTGTATGTGGATGGGGAATGTGTGGGTGGGGTGTGTGAGTGGCTTAGGGATGTGTAGGTGGGTGAGGGAGTTGTATGTGTCGGGTTGGGATGTGTGAGTGGGTGGAGGATATGTGTGGGGGTAGGGGTATTGTGATCGAGAGATGTTTGGTTGGGAGTGGGTTGGTGGGGGTGTGTGGGTGCGTAGTGGAGGATGTATGAGTGAGTGTGTGTTGGTGGACGGGTAGGGAATGCGTGTGTGGGTGGGGAGAGGTGTGTGGTGTGTTGGTTGGTGATATTGTGTGGGTGAGGTATGTGTGTGTGGGTGGGGGATTTTTGTGGTGTGTGAGTGGGGGTATGTGGGGTGGATGGGTAAGGGTATCTGTGTGGGTGTGGGTGGGATTATTTTGTGGTATCTGGGTGGGGGATATGTGTGTGGTGTGTAAGTGGGGATGTGTTGGTGAGGGATATGTGTGTGTGTGGTGCGTGGGTTGGGAATAGTGCGTGGTAGGAGGTGTATGTGATGTGCGGGTGGGGGATTGTGTGGTGGGGGATTAGGTTAAGGCATGTGTGGGTGGGTGGAAGTTGTATGCGTGGGTGGTGGTGTGTGTGTGAGTGGATTGGGGATGTATGGGTGGTTAGGGAGATGTGTGTGTGTGTGGGGGGGGGGGGGGTAGGGACATGTCAGTTGGTGGGGATGTGTGTGTATGGTTTGGGGATGTGTGAGTGGATGTGCGATGTGTGGGTTGGTGGGGGATTGTGTGTGTGTGGGTGGGGAATATGTTGTCGATGGAGATGTGGCTGGGGGAAGGGTGGTTTGAGGTGTGGGTGGGGAGAGGATGTGTGGGGTAGAATGTGGATGGGCGTGGGATGTGTGGGTTGGTGGGGGAATGTTTGTGGGTGGCGAGTGTGTTTTGGTTGGGGGATCAGGTGAGGGCAGTGTGTGTGGGTGGGGGATGTGCGGGAGGGGGATGGGTCGGTTGGTGGGGTATGTATGTGTCCCTTGGTGTGCGTGTGTGTGGGTAGGTGGGGGTGTTGTGTGGGTGGGGTGATGTATGGATAGGTGGGAGATGGGCTTCATACCATGGTAATTAGCCTTGTTTATGTTTACAACATTCATTTCACAATGCTTATTTTTCTTCCTATGCAAATGTATAATGCTCTTGATGAACGAAAGACGAGTGATTGGAAGGGCCGAATGTAAGACGGGCCTGCGCGCCCAATTTGTGACCCTAATAAAGTTGATTTGATTTGATTTGATTTACTCTTTGACACACCTCTGCCCATTTTTAGCTTTTAACCACCCTGACCAGCTTTTTGAAATAGCTTAATTTTGTGTGCATCTCTCTTTCTAAGTGCAAGCAGGGACTAGGATGACCAGCTCTGTTCTTCTTGGCATTTTGCCATCTCCTTACAGCACTACGCTTATCCACCCAAGCCTTCTCTACCTCGAAACTCCACCACGGTGGCTGCTCCCAGCTTTTTTTCCTTTTCTTCCTGCCCTGAAACGTTCTGCGCTTGTCACGTCTTATTTTACTCACCACATCTTGCCCTGTACTGTCATACTGGAACGTCTTTACCTTTAGCTTGTGCTGCCTGGTTCTGCCTTTCTCCACCAATATGCTGCATGGGTGGTGGTCGCTGCCATGGTGTCCTAGGACACCCCATCTACACACTGTAGTGAGTGAAGGTGAAACTAGAGCCAGATCAATAGCACTGTCCTCATCGCCTGGACGGCTTGCTGTCCTGGTGACACAGCCACTGTTGATACAAACCAGGTCGATGGTTTCCAGTGCAGTCTCGAGCTCCTCCCCTTGTGTATTGGAGGAAGTGTTTCCCCATGATCTGCCTTTAGCGTTGAAGTCACCACAGAAAATAACATTTCTCTCGTAGCCTAATATGCCACTTAAGGACTGCCACTTCTGGGCGTCCACACTCGCATTGCGGGCATAAACATTAACCAACACGAATGGTATACTGGAATGAACTCTCAACGCCTGTATTTGTATATCGTCACTGTTCCAACTGGACATGTCTAGCTCTGACGCCGCCATGCTGTCGCGAACGAGAATCGCCGTTCCCAGTTGTCGTCTGTTATAGAAACATTTGAAGCCGGCAATTCGGAGTAGCTGATCGCCCAGTCTCGACTCCTGGAGTGCTACAATGTCGTTCCTGTAAACTAGGGTTTCTAAAATAGAGCCCCGTTGTTTTACACTGGCACAGTTCCAATATAGAATACGGATGTTCCTGAGTCCTAGACGGTGACACTTGAGTCTAAAACGTCTCAAGCCACCGCGCTTACCTGGCTTCTTTTTCCCTGCGCGGCTACCACGCCGCTTCGGTATGTTGACTGCTGATCGTTCGGAAAACACACGTTGTTCCGCCATGTTGAAAAAACGTAAACACAGACTTCTGATTGAGAACCACACACGCTGCTGAAAATTCACTCAAGGATGGCTTCGCTCGATGCACGAACTTCGTAGCACCCGCGCAGATCTTGAGTAGAAACTCCTGGTTTTACATCCTGGCACACCAATTACACGCAAGAAATGAATAAATCCATCCCTTACGCGAAAAAGTTAACGAACACAAAACAACACGACCGTCCGTCGCCATCTTGAAACCGGAAGTTCGGAAACCACAATGTAATATGCAAGTAAATTAGGATATTCTTAAACAATTGAATCGATGCAATTATGTCGGAACAGTCATAACATCTGTTGGGAAATGCCGTGAAGCAATTAGAACAAGAATCGCTATGGCGAAGGTGGCCCATTGCCAGATGGAAATCATAATCACCAATAGGAAGATGTCATATGCAACAAGCAAAAGAGTGTTTTGATGCTACACAGAACCTGTACTTGTGTGTGCATGTGAAGCAAGGACAATGTCAGGAAAACTGAAAAACAAATGATGGCTGTGGAAATGAGGTTTCTGAAGAAAATGCAAAGAATACCATTCATCCATCCATCATGTGCCATGCCGATAAGCGTGGACGGTCATGTTTTGCCATCTCACTCGATCACCAGATCCGTGGATCAGCTCCGTGTTCCGGTCTCGACCATGCCACGTGGCCAAGCCATCCAGGTATTTACTTCTCGGTCTTCCCCTTGGTCTCTTCCCTTCGATCTTGCCACTCGTCACCAAGTTCTACAAATCATTTCTTCTCATAACATCCCCAAAAATATTTGACTGTCTGCGTCTAATGTCTCTAATCAGTTTACGATCTTCATTTGTTTCTTGAAGAATTTCTTCATTGGTTTTTCTGTCTGTCCATGGTATTCTTTGCATTTGTTTCATAAACCATATTTCCACAGCCATGAAATGTGACTGCCCATTGTCCACGCTTCACATCCATACAAAATTATAGGTTCTGTGTAGCACTTCAACACTCATTTTCACGTGTCTATTGATATCTTTTTATTGGTCAGAATACCATGGGCAGACAAAAAAGTCAATGACCAAGTCCTACAAGAAACATAAAAACCTTACGATGATTAGGGACATTTGACGTAAACAGTCACAGATGTTTGGACACGTTGAAATGAAAGAAATTAGAGAACTTGGTGACAACTGGCAAGACTGAGGGAAAGATAACAAGAGGGAGGAATAGAAGTAAATACATTAATGGCTTGACCACGTGGCATGGTCGAGACAAGAGCTGAGCTGATCCACGACTCTGGTGATCTTGTGAGATGTTTAAACATCACCGCCTACGCTTTTAAGCATGGCACATGATGATGATGGTAACTAGTAAAAAACCTGTATTAACTAATATTTTATTTGTGACAATTTTCAGTTCCAGAAGCGGACGGAAACTGTAAGTAGCCCACACTTCTATACTGTCATGTCATCACCACACTTCTATACTGTCGTGTCATCACCACACTTCTATACTGTCATGTCAACACACTTCTATACTGTCATGTCAACACACTTCTATACTGTCATGTCATCACCATACTTCTGTACTGTCATGTCATCACCACACTTCTGTACTGTCATGTCATCACCATACTTCTATACTGTCATGTCATCACCATACTTCTGTACTGTCATGTCATCACCACACTTCTATACTGTCATGTCATCACCACACTTCTATACTGTCATGTCATCACCACACTTCTATACTGTCATGTCAACACACTTCTATACTGTCATGTCATCATCACACTTCTATACTGTCATGTCATCACCACACTTCTATACTGTCATGTCATCACCACACTTCTATACTGTCATGTCATCACCACACTTCTATACTGTCGTGTCATCACCACACTTCTATACTGTCATGTCAACACACTTCTATACTGTCATGTCATCACCACAGTTATATACTGTCATGTCATCACCACACTTATATACTGTCATGTCATCACCACAGTTATATACTGTCATGTCATCACCACAGTTATATACTGTCATGTCATCACCACAGTTATATACTGTCATGTCATCACCACAGTTATATACTGTCATGTCATCACCACAGTTATATACTGTCATGTCATCACCACAGTTATATACTGTCATGTCATCACCACAGTTATATACTGTCATGTCATCACCACACTTCTATACTGTCATGTCATCACCACAGTTATATACTGTCATGTCATCACCACAGTTATATACTGTCATGTCATCACCACAGTTATATACTGTCATGTCATCACCACAGTTATATACTGTCATGTCATCACCACAGTTATATACTGTCATGTCATCACCACAGTTATATACTGTCATGTCATCACCACACTTCTATACTGTCATGTCATCACCACAGTTATATACTGTCATGTCATCACCACAGTTATATACTGTCATGTCATCACCACACTTCTATACTGTCATGTCATCACCACACTTCTATACTGTCATGTCAACACACTTCTATACCGTCATGTCAACACACTTCTATACTGTCCTGTCATCACCACAGTTCTATACTGTGATGCAATCACCACACTTCTATACTGTCATGTCAACACACTTCTATGCTGTCATCATCACACTTCTATACTGTCATGTCAACACACTTCTATACTGTCATGTCATCACCACACTTCTATACTGTCATGTCAACACACTTCTATACTGTCATGTCAACACTCTTCTATACTGTCATGTCATCACCACAGTTCTATACTGTGATGTAATCACCACACTTCTATGCTGTCATGTCATCCCTGAACTCTGACCAGTGAACTTTTTTAAATATTAACAAAAAACAAATTACATAGATGTGAATGTGTATGTTTGTGTAGATCGTGCGTGTCTGTGTGTTTGTGTCTGTGTGTTGTTGTATGCCAGGGTTGATAGAAACGACAGAGGGTATACAACAAATGTCAGTGGTTGTGTTGAAGATGAGGACTCTGTCACTATGAACATGTACCAAATGTTGTGTTATCCTTTTGTTGACCCAACCCAGCTCTGTCCGTGGGCTCTCTTGGATGCAATGTGTGAACAGATCTGGTACATGTGTGACGGTGTGCAGCCGGTCTGTTTGGCCAAACAAAAGATACTCCCTTCTTAGTCTGAACAGTTCTGATGTCTACAAAATAAACACAATCTTCTGTATAACCTCACAAACACTTCCCCCCCCCCCCCCCCCACAAACACACACACACCCTCTTCCCACTACCCGTTGAGCCCGTTGTAGTATTTCCGACATCCCTTATTCCCAGGTAAGTTTGAAACACCGACAGAGAGTTGCGCAGTTAAAAATCTCTTAGCAGTTGGAACTTGCATGCACCCTCTGTACCCACAGTAGATGTTCGAACACGTATTGGCCGCTTGTTAGGCAATTCTTGGCCAAGGTCGATACGGCAAAGTGTTGTCTAAGCTGGCAGCCATCGTGAAGTCTCAGATAAGTATGTCGGCCTTGTGACTAGAAAGTTATGCAATCAAATTATGTATTGTAGAAGAATAGGCACAGTTCCCAGTTCTGAATAAGATTTTCTTAACTGGGACTGAAAGGACAGCCGAGAAGATGATCGATAACGATACTGCCCAACGATGTGGAGAATTGACAGCCGAGATGATAGTCGTTGATGCTGCAGCCGAAGGATATGGGAAAAGGTCAGTATTGAAGATGATTATTTAAGCTACTACCCAAGGATGTGAAGAAAGAACAGTTGAACAAATGATCGGTGAAGCTACTGCCCAAGGATGTGAAGAAAGAACAGTTGAACAAATTATCGGTGAAGCTACTGCCCAAGGATGTGGCGACGGCAGTCAATGGCCATTCAGGAATGCGTTAAGTGGGAGTTGCTTTCTACGGCGGCCATTGTGGTATAAAGAACCACATGGCCGTATGTGGATATAGAGGAATAGAGGAAGAATAGTCGGGTAATTTTACCGCAAAGAAGCACTTTTCTCCAGGTAACTCAGTACTGAACTGGGAAGAACAGGCGTCTCGCTGTACTCGGTTTATGACTTCCCACTGGCCGAGGGCAGTCCGGCTGACGGGCTGCCCACCCAGCAGGCAATATGTGGGGCAAGTACAAGCATTTGTGAACATGTCTGACATACACAGTTCTGTTGTAAGACAGGAGAAAGACACCTAGGAATCTTGACCCTAAGAGTGTATAGAAGACAAGAAGGCTAAAACATTCGTAGAAGAGAGACTGCTTGTGACAATTAAATGGCCTGTTATTGTAATTTCTCCACGACAGAGTTCCTATTTCACAAATATGAAACCCTTAAAAGACATGTATGGAGTGAATGATTCTGACACGCATAAAATATATCAGCCTTGGTGCTACGATTTCCGTGCACTGTGAGCATTTTCTAGGAATAAAGAAAGCCTGTGGTCCAGTGATCAAAAGAAGTGCACCCTTGAAAACCTTGACTGGAGAAATCATCACTGACAAGAAACAGCAGATGGACAGATGGGTAGAGCACTATTTTGGAGCTTTACTCAAGTGAGACCAAACTAGCGGATGGTGCCCTCAACGCCATGGAGGCTCTACCAACTCTTGATCACCTGGACACACTTCCCACCATAACAGAAGTTAAGTGTGCTATAAATGAACTTGCATCTGGCAAGGCTCCAGGTAAGGATGGGATTCCAATAGAGGTTATAAGGAGTGGGCAAGACACACTCACTCTACAAATCCACCAGCTAATAGAGCTATGCTGGCGAGAAGGACTAGTCCCACAGGATTTCAAAGATTCAAGCATCATAAAACTGTACACGAACAAGGGCGATCGGAGCGACTGCAACAACTATAGGGGTATCTCACTTCTGTGCATTGTTGGAAAAGTATTTGCCAGAATTGTTCTGCGCAGACTTCAAGTCCTAGGAGATCAAGTCAACCCCGAATCACAGTGTGGCTTTCGACAGAACCGGTCTACCATTGATATGATATTCTCATTGCGACAAATGCAAGAAAAATGCTGTGAAAAGAATCAACCACTGTTTATTGCCTTCATCGACCTCACAAAGGGATTTGATTTGGTCAGTCGTGAGGGTCTGTTCAAGGACCTAAAGAAGACTGGCTGCCCACCAACTCTTTTGTCAATTGTGGAATCGTTCCACACAGGTATGAAGGGTATAATCAAGTTTGATGGTGCAACTTCTGAAGAGTTTGAAATCAAGAGTGGAATTAAGCAAGGTTGTGTACTAGTTCCCACCCTCTTTGGAATATACTTTCTACTTCTACTGAAATATGCCTTTCGTGATCAGGATTGTGGTATATACATTCACTCACGTTCAGATGGCGGCCTTTACAATTGTCACGAGATCGCCATGAGTTAACCAGATAATGATAATACCGACGTTTGCTTGGCGTATATTTTCTAGGCCACAACAGTCGTACTAACAGAGTAAACACAGCTGCACGGGTTACATCGGGGCAGCCCATATACACATTTGGTGGTGAGTGAGAAGGAATGGATACACCGCGTTGGCAGTTCATAAACAGTTAAATCACATAGCCATTGCCCGCTCAGGATATGGAATAGTTCCGTCTGTCATCTATAGTTCCGGACATCAGACGGAATGGCGGTTTTGACTGTCACCACATGACAGAAAGTTGAGGGCTTGTTATTGGAAACAGTGGAACACCTGCCGGAAATGAACAACGTCACGTGCACAATGTAAGGTTGTTTGGAAAACCATGATTGGCAGCTTGGTATCGAAACCCTTTGTTGGAACTCTACAGTAACTCTCTAGATTGTTTTGGATGTCTAAACCAGTGATGACAAATCTAACATTGATGGAGCCAGGAGGGGGGGATGGATCCCTGACAGGGGATGATCTGCCCAATGTGCCACCTGTGTGGGGGCATAAAGGATAACGTCACGTGGCCAACTTTGGTAGTTTGCCATATAAACCCGAGTTGGGGCCAACTAGGGGGACTTGAAAATGTGGCTCTAGTCGGAGTGCAATGGCACTGCAGTGCTTAGTGGAAATAATATCTACCGTGTGTTAATTAGTGACTTAATTTTACACGTGCCTATAATGGCAGATGTAGATATGATTGATAGGACTGCAGTAGTGCCATTTAAGGTATAACCTATTATAATATTAGTTCTAATTACTTTAGGCAGTAGCCGTGTTAGACTAGAGTGTGAGGATAAGCTCTGCTAGTTAAGAATAGAGTAGTGTATTGGTGATAAGCTATGCTAGTTAAGAATAGAGTAATGATGGATAATTGGGAGACGGGGAAATTGCCCGCTGGGGTTTTGCACTCTGTATTGGATCTTTCCTTGTCATAGCCTGATTCGGCCCTAGGTGGGTAGCTAATCTGCTCTATGACAAAGTTTAGTTAGCTAAAGATCACTAAGCAAGGCAATAGGCTTACACTCAGCCGGTAGGATCAGTGACTAGTACTATCACCAGATGTGTTGTTTCTATCCTAGGTTCCCTACAAGATCCAAGGAAACTCAACAAGTTTTTAGGAAAGGTTCAAATCCCATTCCGAAGAACACCAGTGGAACAGTCAATAAAGTTTCGTACAGAACGTAACTAAAGCTAGAAGGAAGATGATTCACCAAAGAGGGTGATGATTACTGATGCACCACACAGCATCAGACAGTAGTAACTAACCGAGAACATTAATTATAATAGTTACCTAGTGTGATATAATCTCGTGTAATAGAACACAAGACATGATACTTGAGGCTAGATAGACACGAGTGAGGATCAAGTACATTAACAATTAACATTAATAACTGTGTACACACTACAAAGGACTTGTGCATTCTTTTAGGAACGATAGGAACGGACATTGTGTAGGGTGCAACCGGTCCATGATTAACTGTTAATACCACCGGTGTCTATTTCGGATGATCATGAAATGGGATTACCAGAGGTCTACAGAGGCAAGTCAGTATCCGGCAAGATGGTTTCGGCACTGGGTGAGATGTACCTGTTCTGACGTAACGTGCTCGTGGTCTAGCCTTGCTAGGATGAGCTGACTGGGTTGTTGTCTGAGAGTCCGATTCTACACACTTTATAGAACACGTCACACATTTTCTTCGCATACACGTCTCATATACGTTACACTTTTCTTTTAATAAATTAAGCTGTATTAATTTTTAGAAGCAAGAGTTGTTGAGTATGTTGCGTTGGGAAGTATGAGAGGGGGCATAGTACGACAGTGAGAGAGTGATAGGAAAAGGTGTCCATAGGCTGATGGAGTGTGTTGGACGGAAGCTGGTGGATTCTCCAGGATATTTATAAGGAAAAAAATATTATAATGTGGGTGTTGACTCTCTTCACTCCAGGGACGACACTTTAAAGGAGGACACGCCAGTATTGGGGGCTCGTAAACGGAATCTTTGGACAGCGGGATCTCTCGTAAACGGGATCTTTGGACAGCGGGATCTCTCGTAAACGGAATCTTTGGACAGCGGGATCTCTCGTAAACGGGATCTTTGGACAGCGGGATCTCTCGTAAACGGAATCCTAGGACAGCGAGATCTCCTGCAAGCAGGAACCTTTGACAGTGGGATCTTCTGACAACGGGGTCTTTTGACACGGGATCCTTAGTTATAAGAGGGAGATATCATATTGGAGAATCCAGCTAGAGTGAATGTGGATAGGGGTTAGGACAAATATCTTACCTGTTCACACTTCACACGTCTGCATAGGTCTGTGGTCCTGATTCTACTCTTGTCACTGAGTGAATGTGCTGTGCTGTGGTAATATCTAGATTTATAGTACTTGTTCATATATCTGTATAGTAATTTGCAGTTATATTGTACATGACCTGCTAGCTTACCTCTCTGTATAATGGCCACCCCTAAACTAACCACGTTAGAATTAAAGGCAAAGGGGGAAGAAATGGGATTGGCGGGTTCTGCTCTAACGGATTACATACAGGAAGTGGAGAGAGAGTATCGTCAAGCAGAACGGGAAGATCGAAAGGCCGAGTTGGAATTGAGAAGGATGGAGTTGGAACAAGCAGCTAAGAAATTGGAAGCTCAGCAAGCAGCTAAGAAAGTTGAAGCTGAGCAAGCAGCTAGGAAATTTGAAGCTGAGCAAGCAGCTAGGAAATTAGAAGCTGAACAGGAAGCACAGAAAAGGGAGCACGAGTACCGGATGCGGGAACTCGAGCTCAAGAGTCAATCTAATGGAGAAACTGAGGGAGCAGTTGGAGGTTCCTCCATCCCAGGCTCAACACCAGTAGGTGGACATTGGTACAATGCTATGAAGTTTCCTTTGGCGGTCTACGAGGAGGACAAAGAGAAGATTGACCAGTACCTTCAACGCTTCGAGGCTATGTCAGTTGCTATGGGTCTGGAGCGTAACAAATAGAATCTTAAGCTATCCCAGGGTTTACGCGGGACCGGATACAAGTTTATTCTCGCCTGCCACCAGGACATGAGAACAATTATGACGAGTTAAAGATGGCTCTGCTGAAACGATTCGAGGTTACGTCACATACCTACCAGAAAAAATTTCGAGCAGCGAAACGAGAACCGGGGGAGTTGTTTGCCGCCTGCAGTTTGCGTCTAAAATCTTATCTCCATAAGTGGATGGATTTGGCTGGGTTCGCACATGACTATGAGATTCTGGAAGAGCTCATGGTGGTCGACCAGCTGAAGAAGCAAATGTCTAAACCTCTCAGGACGTTCCTGGGAGAACAAGGAGCGGAACGTATTGACCTCGTGACTAAATTAGCAGAACGGTTCGTCGAGGTACATGGGGAGGCAGGGGAGAACCTTTCCACCAACACCAAAAGTCAAGAGAAACATGACAAGAAGAAAGCCAAAAACTCAGGAACCAAAAAGTGGGAACCTTATGTGCAAAATCAGAGGATAGTTCAGAGAAGAAGAAGGAGGGAAGCAAGAGCACTTCAAGCTCTACACCAAAACGACAGTGGTCGGAGAAGTGGTGTTCAATTTGTAAGTCACCCTCTCACAATACGAGGGACTGCAAATCGAAGGCTAAGAACCCTCACTTTGCAGCATGTCAAGTGACTTCCAAGGAGGTTGTCACGGAAAATGCCAAGGTCAACAAGGAAGCTCGCCACCAGGAGAGCTCACTCAAGTCCGGCACTAGAAAATCTAGGACAGGGAAATGGTGCAACCAATGCAAGTCGAATACGCACAATGCTATTGACTGCAGGGGAAAGTCAGGAGACACTCAATTCGTCGTGTGCCCCGGGAAACCTAAGGTGGAGCCCACCGAACAGGTCGAGGCAGAGGAAGAGACTCCAGACCAGGAAAAACCACCTGTAGTGGAATTGGTAGAGGTTAACGGTCGTCAAGTGGAGTGTTTATACGACACAGGACTGGACGGGGAGGCCGTGATTTCTGCGGATCTGGTACATCCAGAACAATTCACAGGTGAAACCATGGAGATACAGCCTGCACAGAAGAGTGCTGTAGTCATGAAGTTGCCCATTGCTAATGTGGAGATTCGGTCAAGGTACGTCACCGGCACCATCAAGGCCGCTGTATTGACCGATCCCATTTTCCCAGTAATCCTAGGTTGCCGGTATGTCTTTCTGGGAATGCCCAGGGAGCCAATCCATATGGGAGCAATGCAGACTCGCTCTCAGACGAAAACGGAAGAGGCAGACGCAATTGTGACTAACCCAATGCCGGGGGAGCTACGAACTGCCCAGAGTGAGGATGATACTTTACGTCCTTGCTACAAAAAGCTGCAGAAAAGTGCTGATCCACCAGGACGGGGGCAGTACTACATGAAGAATAGGATACTCTACAGGAGAGCAGGAAGGGGAGACAACCTATACGGTCAGTTGGTCGTCCCGAAAGCTCACCGGTCCCAGATTCTTCATATGGGGCATACCATCTCCTTTAGTGGACACATGGGTATTGCCGCCACCATGCAGCGGATTTCCTGCCACTACTATTGGCCGGGAATGACAGATGATGTGCGTCGGTATGTGAAGTCATGCCCTGAGTGCCAGAGGGTGGCACCGAAACACTGGACAGCACCGGTGGTGTTGGGTGAGATGCCCATCATGAACTCTCCTTTCGAGAGGGTAGCCATCGATATCGTGGGTCCACTTCCCAGGACTAGGAAGAGGAACATGTATATACTCACCATGGTGGATTGCTGTACAATGTGGGGTGAAGCCATACCGTTGACCACGATTGACTCGAAAAGAGTGGCGGACGCACTGATGGAGGCCTTTACCAGATTAGGCTTTCCGGATCAAATGCTGACGGACAATGGATCTCAGTTTTGTGGAAAACTCATGGAGGAGGTATTTAGGGTGTTTCACTCTAACCACATACATACCAGCCCTTACCACCCTCAAGCCAATGGACAAGTGGAGCGTTTCAACGGCACGTTGATGACAATGCTCAGGAAACTAGCGCAGGAAAAACCTGATAGGTGGGATGAATATATCCCAGCAGCACTCTTTGCCTATCGGGAAGTTCCTCATGGCTCAACAGGACTACCACCCGCTACGTTGCTGTTTGGTCGTCCAATCAAAGGACCGTTGGAAGCCATGTTGAGGAGTTGGACTGAAGAGGGGACGTCAGAAGAAGTGATCTCATCCTATAAATACGTGGAGGAACTGAAAGAAAAACTCCACAAGGGATGGACTCTGGCAAATCAAAACTTGAAAAAGGCCAGGAAAAGACATGCGGCTTACTACAACCGTAGGTCTAAAGAAAGATCTCTAGAGGTGGGAGACAAAGTCTTGTTGCTACTCCCAACGGGAAACAACAAACTGGAGATAGGTTGGCAAGGACCATTTCCCGTGGAAAGGGTGATATCCAGAACCAACTATCAAATCCGGATCCGGGTAAAGTCGAAGATTTTCCATATCAATCTCTTGCGGAAATACGAAGAGAGACCCGGAGACAAGGCAGCTCACCTCATGGCAATGGCAGTTGCAGTGGAGACTGAAGTGGGAACCAAGCGAGGGCAGGGAATATCCCTTGGTACACCAGGAAACCTATAGGGATGTGCAAGTGAACCCTGATCTGACCTCCCAGGAGAGGGAAAGGATAACCCAGGTTCTCAAGTCTCATAAGGAGATACTGACTGATAAACCAGGACGAACGAGGTTGGTTGAGTTCGAGATGACTTTGACCACACAGGAGCCTGTTTCGCCAAAAGGTTTACCCAGTGCCATTCTCTAAAGAAAAGGCCCTGGAGGAGGAAATACAAAAACTGCTGGAGGATGACGTGATTGCACCATCCACATCCCCATACAATGCGGGGGTAGTTTTGTTACGCAAACCAAGTGGAGAACACCGGTTGTGTATAGACTTACCGACTTCTGAACAGTCATACACAAGTTTCAGGTGGAACCTTTGCCGAATCCAACTCAGTTATTCGCTAGGCTCCATAAGGCTCGGTACTTTTCAAAGGTGGATCTGAGTCGGGGGTACTATCAGATACCAGTCATACCGGAGATTCGACCACTGTTGGCTTTCAGTACACCCAGTGGACACTACGAATTCAAGGTCATGCCCTTTGGACTCAGCA
Source organism: Cepaea nemoralis (assembly GCA_014155875.1). NCBI lineage: Eukaryota > Metazoa > Mollusca > Gastropoda > Stylommatophora > Helicidae > Cepaea > Cepaea nemoralis. The sequence goes on from JACEFZ010008275.1 coordinate 31,637, forward strand.
ATGCACCTAGTGTGTTTACACGCATGATGAGGACTTTACTAGATCCGTTACAGGATCCGTCCATCATCTCATTCATGGATGATATTCTGATTTCCAGTGACAGCTTGGGTGACCACTTACAATCCTTGGAGAGAGTGTTTAATAGACTCAAGGAAGCAGGGCTTACTGCTCGTCCAACCAAGTGCATGATTGGTTAGCCAGACTCTGGAATTTCTAGGTCACACCATCACTCCAGGACACATTGTCCCGGAAGAAAAGAACCTGGAGAAAATCAGAAATGCACCAAGGCCAAAAACGAAGAAGGATGTGCGATCTTTTCTCTCGTTGTGTATGGTTCTACCACAAATTTATCCCACATTTCACTGAACTGGGAGCTCCGTTGACGGAAACCTTGAAAAAGGGATTCCCGGACCAAATCATTTGGACACCAGAATGTGAGAATGCCTATAGTCAGTTAAAGGAGGCCTTGGTCAGCAAACCTGTATTACAGCTCCCTGACCTTTCCAAACCATTTGTGTTGAGAACGGATGCGAGTGCGATTGGAATTGGAGCCGCTTTGTTACAGGAAGGAAAAGACGATGCTTCGGTTTTGAAACCTGTAGCATACGCAAGTAAGAAACTTCTACAGGCGGAGAGGAATTATTCAACCGTCGAGAGAGAGTGCTTGTCTCTCGTATGGGCAGTGCAAAAATTCCAGCCCTATTTGTATGGAGTTAAGTTTCGGGTCCAGTCGGATCATCAGCCCCTGATGTTCCTGGCTACTTCTCAGAAGCTCAACGCACGTTTGATGCGGTGGTCGTTGTTACTTCAACCTTATAATTTCACAGTGGAGTACATTCCTGGGAAGGAAAATGTTGGAGCGGACTTCTTGTCGAGACACCCAGCTCCGGAAGAAGAAGAATGAATCATCTGGATTAAACTAACGGTGGAGAAGAGTGAGATGGACTACTCTCTTAAGAGGGGGCCTATGTCACGAGATCGCCATGAGTTAACCAGATAATGATAATACCGACGTTTGCTTGGCGTATATTTTCTAGGCCACAACAGTCATACTAACAGAGTAAACACAGCTGCACGGGTTACATCGGGTCAGCACATATACACATTTGGTGGTGAGTGAGAAGGAATGGATACACCGCGTTGGCAGTTCATAAACAGTTAGAAATCACATAGCCTTGCCCGCTCAGGATATGGAATAGTTCCGTCTGTCATCTATAGTTCCGGACATCAGACGGAATGGCGGTTTTGACTGTCACCACATGACAGAAAGTTGAGGGCTTGTTATTGGAAACAGTGGAACACCTGCCGGACATGAACAACGTCACGTGCACAATGTAAGGTTGTTTGGAAAACCATGATTGGCAGCTTGGTATCGAAACCCTTTATTAGAACTCTACAGTAACTCACTAGATTGTTTTGGATGTCTAAACCAGTGATGACAAATCTAACATTGATGGAGCCAGAGGGGGGATGGATCACTGACAGGGGTTGATCTGCCCAATGTGCCACCTGTGTGGGGGCATAAAGGATAACGTCACGTGGCCAACTTTGGTAGTTTGCCATATAAACCCGAGTTGGGGCCAACTAGGGGGACTTGAAAATGTGGCTCTAGTCGGAGTGCAATGGCACTGCAGTGCTTAGTGGAAATAATATCTACCGTGTGTTAATTAGTGACTTAATTTTACACGTGCCTATAATGGCAGATGTAGATATGATTGATAGGACTGCAGTAGTGCCATTTAAGGTATAACCTATTATAATATTAGTTCTAATTACTTTAGGCAGTAGCCGTGTTAGACTAGAGTGTGAGGATAAGCTCTGCTAGTTAAGAATAGAGTAGTGTAGTGGTGATAAGCTATGCTAGTTAAGAATAGAGTAATGATGGATAATTGGGAGACGGGGGAATTGCCCGCTGGGGTTTTGCACTCTGTATTGGTCTTTCCTTGTCATAGCCTGATTCGGCCCTAGGTGGGTAGCTAATCTGCTCTATGACAAAGTTTAGTTAGCTAAAGATCACTAAGCAAGGCAATAGGCTTACACTCAGCCGGTAGGATCAGTGACTAGTACTATCACCAGATGTGTTGTTTCTATCCTAGGTTCCCTACAAGATCCAAGGAAACTCAACAAGTTTTTAGGAAAGGTTCAAATCCCATTCGGAAGAACACCAGTGGAACAGTCAATAAAGTTTCGTACAGAACGTAACTAAAGCTAGAAGGAAGATGATTCACCAAAGAGGGTGATGATTACTGATGCACCACACAGCATCAGACAGTAGTAACTAACCGAGAACATTAATTATAATAGTTACCTAGTGTGATATAATCTCGTGTAATAGAACACAAGACATGATACTTGAGGCTAGATAGACACGAGTGAGGATCAAGTACATTAACAATTAACATTAATAACTGTGTACACACTACAAAGGACTTGTGCATTTTTTAGGAACTATAGGAACGGACATTGTGTAGGGTGCAACCGGTCCATGATTAACTGTTAATACCACCGGTGTCTATTTCGGATGATCATGAAATGGGATTACCAGAGGTCTACAGAGGCAAGTCAGTATCCGGCAAGATGGTTTCGGCACTGGGTGAGATGTACCTGTTCTGACGTAACGTGCTGTGGTCTATCCTTGCTAGGATCAGCTGACTGGGTTGTTGTCTGAGAGTCCGATTCTACACACTTTATAGAACACGTCACACATTTTCTTCGCATACACGTCTCATATACGTTACACTTTTCTTTTAATAAATTAAGCTGTATTAATTTTTAGAAGCAAGAGTTGTTGAGTATGTTGCGTTGGGGAAGTATGAGAGGGGGCATAGTACGACAGTGAGAGAGTGATAGGAAAAGGTGTCCATAGGCTGATGGAGTGTGTTGGACGGAAGCTGGTGTATTCTCCAGAATATTGAGAGGGAAAAAAAATATTATAATGTGGGTGTCGACTCTCTTCACTCCAGGGACGACACTGTAAAGGAGGACACGACAACAATGCTCAAAGATTGAAGACCAAGACCAAAATTATGAGGATACTGATCAGAGAGTTGCTTTTTGCAGATGATGCTGCAGTTACGACCTACTCTGAGGAAGAATTGCATTGTCTACTATCTGCATTCTCCAATGCTTGTTCTGAATTTGGTTTAACAATTAACAAAAAGAAGACACAGGTTATGTCACAAGGTGCACATGGGGTACCATCAATCTTTATTGACGACGCTAAACTAGAGATGGTAGACCATTTTACATATCTAGGATCAGTGGTAAATAGTATATTATCCCTAGATCAGGAAATCAACATCCGAATTGGTAAGGCAGCAACAACAATGAACAGGTTAACAAAAAGAGTCTGGGACAACAGGAAGCTTACTGCAAAAACAAAAGTCCTTGTCTATCAAGCCTGTGTCCTTAGTACTCTTCTTTATGGCAGTGAAACCTGGACAACTTACTCACACCAAGAGAAGCATTTAAACAGCTTTCATATGCGATGTCTGCGAAGAATTCTTGGTACTAAGTGGCAAGACAAAATCACGAATACTGAAGTATTGGAAAGATCAGGTTGTGTGATAGTTTATTCCATGCTCAGTCTTAGTTGACTTAGATGGATAGGACATCTTAGGAGGATGGATGATAGTAGAATACCAAAGGACATCTTTTTTGGTGAATTACAGATGGGTAAGAGATCTCAGGGTCGGCCTCTACTACGATACAAAGATGTGTGTAAGCGGGACATGATTGATACAGGCATTGATAATGCACACTGGGAGCAAGTCTCCGCTGAACGTGTTGCATGGAGGGCAAACATCAGAAATGGAATAAAGACAAAGGAGAAAATTATTACAGATAAGTCACACACCGAGCGTTTGAGACGCAAGATGGTGCATGATGGTGGAAATGACCATGTGTTCACATGCACCCACTGTGAACGGACATTTACAGCGCAAATTGGCCTTATCAGTCACATGCGCTACCGCCATAGGTAAAAGTTATTATGCCTTTTTAAAGCACAAACTATCGTCTGTCAAGACGGCAAGGTGCCAATGATGAGCATTTTCTCAGAATGTGTTTTCAGGGACGGAGCTGAAGCCTTTATTGGGTTATCCGTGTGTAGTTAAAGTAATTGTAAACGTTCACACCGCAGTAATACGAAAAGACGAGACACATGAGCACATTGTACAAGAAGATCATTACGTCAACTATATCCACGTAACATCCCATTGTGTGTATCCTTGGTGTTCTGGACGACAGACAGGGAAGTGCTAATACACGTACTTCCATTATCCAAATGATGAATTGAAAACTCAGATTGTTAATTACAATCATCATTAAACTTATATTGATGTTTCCTCTCGTCCACAGTTCCCACGAACGGACCTGGTAAGCGAAATATTAACTGCTGACACATTTAAGTTTTGGTTGAATCAGTTACAGTCACGCGATTTTGGATGACATATTACTTAGACCATTCATGCACATTCTATTATTGATAAGATCATTTAATACTGTAGGAGTATAGATAAGATATTGCATAGACCATTCGTGCACATTCAATTATTGATCAGATAATTTATATTTATAAGAGTATGTATGCGCTATTCCCTAGATATTTCTTAGACATATAGTTATTGAAAAGAGCATTTATAATTGTAATAGCAATAACAATTTATCTAAGGCAGCAGTCATACAATCACACATTACATTGTGTACCAGCCTTGATTAATTGGCATAATGTGTCATGAATCAGGAATGATTCAATCACAAAGTATCGTTGTATCAGTCATGATTAAATAAGACATTAGCTCACGTGTTAGTCATGATTAACTTATATATGCTCTCCTATACAAGGTTTGATTAAATCGCATATTGTCTCGTATAGCAGCCATAACTAAATCACATATTATCTTATGCATCACCAATGATTATATCACCAAATTTCGTATGTATCGGTCATGATTAAATTACATATGATCTCTTCTATATGTCATTAATAAATCACTTATTAACTCTTCTATCAGTCATGATTAAATCATTTGGTATATCATGTATCAGCCATGATTAACTCACATCGTATCTTATATATCATCAATGATCATATCACATATTGTCTCATATAGCAGTCATGATTAAATCACATATTGTCTCATGCATCAGCGATGATTAAATCACACACTATGTCTTGTCTCAGCAATGATTAAATCACACATTATCCCAAGTATCAGTCATGATTAGATCACTTATTATCCCATGCCTCAGCCATCATTACATCACATATTATCACATGCAGCAATACAAACTGTAATATTGATTCTGTCTCCAGCAGGAAAAGGCACTTGTCTACAAGGATTCGAGAAGAGTTCAATCAATCCAACTGCATGTCTCGGTACGTATTTGATCCAGTCACAGCTGTCCATGGTTCCGTCGCCCTGCTACTGAGTGAGTGCGCGGCGCGACACTGTAAGCTGTGAGTTTCGTGTGGAATGCTTTTGAATCTGCCCGAGGTTTTTTGGAACGTCACTGCATGTTCGGAGCGATGGCAGATGGCTATGTCCCAGAGTTGACCGGTTTTTGCCTTATGCAGAAATGCGTGGCTGCTGGGCTTCTGGTTGACTGCCACTGCCATCGACGATGAACTGTATTTCGTGGACTGTGGGTGAACATCTAGGAAACATCCAGATGGGAAAATGACTGCAGATTCCATCAGAAAAGAACTGGGTGTTTTTTGAGTTACTATTGTATTGACATTCTGGCGGCGGCATTATGCACAGTATATCTGTGCGGGCTGTTGTTTGTCGAGACTCCTGTCTTTTTCACTTTTCACATTGGGCAGTGGGGAGCATTTTGTGTGATATTCACTGGCACAGGTACGGAGCATTATGGGGACGACCCGTTGCTGTGAAGTTGGAACTGCGACTAACTAACTAACTAACTAACAACTGTCCATACATTAACGTCGCTACCCACTCAACCATTATGTTTATACAATGAAGTGTATGTTAGTTGTTACAAATAACATACATGTAATGCTATAGTCGAAGGTCATACACCCGGCCTTCTGCGTCTGTGTTTTAAAACATTCCAGTTATGTTTGGATGTCAATTTACTGTTTTATTTAAAATGTGAGGCATTTATGATTCCTTGGGATTACACTACACAATGAGTCACATCACAAAGATTGTGCTACGAATTATCATGCAAAGAGTGAAGAAGAAAATAAAACCTCAAATAGGGGAAGAACAATGTGAGTTTGTAGAAGGAAAGGGTACAGTAAATGCTGTGTATATGCTGCGAACAGTTATTGAACGTGCTATAGAAGTAAACAAGGATATACATCTTTGCTTTATTGACTTCACAAAAGCTTTTGATAGAGTTAGACATGTCAACATGGTGGATATGCTTGCAGATCTACAAATTGATGGGAAAGACATTAGACTTATAAAAAACATATATTGGAAACAACAAGCTGCTATAAGGATTGATAATGAAGTGCGACAATATCAGCCTATTAAGAGAGGTGTTAGGCAGGGATGTGTAATGTCTCCAGATCTTTTTTTTCCCTATACAGTGAAGATATATTTCAGAAATGTAGAAGATATAAATGGAATTAGCATTGGAGGACAAAACATCAATAACATTAGATATGCAGATGATACAGTATTGATTGCAGACAATGCGCAGGACCTGCAACAATTAGTAGACGCAGTTGTTGTACACAGTGAACAACTGGGATTAGAATTAACTTGTAAAAAGACACAGATTATGGTCGTCACTAGGAACAACGAAATACCACAATGTAATATACAAGTAAATGGGAATATTCTTCAACAAGTGAATCGGTATAATTATCTCGGAACAGTTATAACATCTGATGGGAGATGCCTTGTAGAGATTAGAACAAGAATCGCCATGGCGAAAGTAGCCTTTAGCAAGATGAAAACCATACTGACCAATAAAAAATATGTCAATTGAAACGAGAAAAAGATTGTTGAGGTGCTACATAGTCTGTACTTTTGTATGGATGTAAAACTTGGACAATGAGCAGTCAAGCTGAAAAACATCTGATGGCTGCAGAAATGTGGTTTCTGAGGAAAATGCAAAGAGTACCATGGACAGACAGAAAAACCAATGACCAAGTACTACAGGAGACAAATGACAATCGTAAATTGATTAGAGGAATTAGACGTAGACTGTCAAAATTGTATGGACATGTTATGAGAAGAAATGGATTGGAGAACTTAGTGACAACTGACAAGATCGAAGGGAACAGACGAAGGGGAAGACCAAGAGAGAAATACCTGGATGGCTTGGCCACATGGCATGGTCGAGACAGGAACACTGAGCTGATCCACGACTCTGTTGATCGAGTGAAATGGCGAGTCATGACCGCCCTCGCTTTCCGGCATGGCACATGATTGATTGATTGAGGGATTACACATATAAAAGGATCGCTTTCTGTATGCACAAAACTGACTGGAGCAGCATATTGTTTAGGGATCATTATTTTTAGCAATAGTTTATTGTTGGTGGAATACAGAATACGATACGCTTCTCATACAGTTAGTAAAGCCGTCATGTATTGCTATATACAATTTTTATGTATTTCTGTCTACGTATTCCCCAACAGAAACAACAACTCTTGTTGTATTCTGGACTTTCTTACTTTCTCTTCTTGTTGTCCCTGTCCTATACTCATTGGACTGTGCCGGCTACTCGTGCATTCAACACTAGCCCTCTTGTCCTGGCTGCGACTGGCTGCTCTCTGCGGGTAAGTATATATATATATAGCAATGATGGGGTCTGGTCATGCGGTTCTTCATTATCGTTGTAATTATTGTAAGTACAGTCAATACAGTTGAGGGGTAATCTGTTTGACTTGCAGACACCAATGATTGTAAACCTGGACATTGATAATTTATAATCTGGTTTTTGACTTGCAAACATCAACGAATGTAAAACTGGACATTGATAATGTATAATCTGGTCTTTGACTTGCAGACATCAACGAATTTAAATCTGGACATTGATAATTTATAATCTGGTCTTTAACTTGCAGACATCAACGAATTTAAACCTGGACATTGATAATTTATAATCTGGCCTTTGACTAGCAGACATCAACGAATTTAAATCTGGACATTGATAATATAATCTGGTCTTTGACTTGCAGACATCAACGAATGTAAAACTGGACATTCCTGCCAACAGACATGTGTCAATATGATCGGAAGTTACAGATGCACGTGCCAAGCTGGATCTGCCATCGACCCCAAGGACACCAGCAAATGTCTGAGTAAGTCTTCATTCGAATGCAGACTGTTATATTTCACCACCACAGATGTTGCTTGAATGATAACATGACACGGCTTT
>JACEFZ010008275.1:42500-142500 GCA_014155875.1 Cepaea nemoralis
TAGTTATTTAGTTAGTTAGTTAGTTAGTTAGTTAGTTAGTTAGTTAGTAGGCGGCATCTTCCTTGCACTCCGGACAAGTCCATAGGTGCACAGATCCTCTCCTCCTCCCCAACATATGCATCAACGTTCGGCGGTTAATATAACTCCAGTTCAATGGTGGTTGACGAGACCCCCTCATTCTCCTGATGTCCTTGTCGTGTCTGACCATGCCAATTCTAACTTCCACGTCTCTCAGTCTATTCTATGAAGTCAAAGTCTTCCGTTCATGACATCTCTCTAAGCACCTTTATAACATCGACACGATCCATGGGTTGACCATTTGCAGGGGATGCAGAGCCGGCATGTTTATCAGCTCATTCACTTCCCTAAACTCCCGCATGTTCCGGAACGAAGATGAGTGTGACTCTGCGGACAACATACGGCTGTATGGTAAGTAAAGTATACCGGAATTCCAGGCAAGCGTCTTAACCACTGTGCTAAGCTGTGACCTCTTTGGATGTGTAGCTAAAGTATAATGGCATGGTGGTTTATCGGTAGGATGTGAAATATGCCCGACCGGACTTATCGGCATGCCACATGATAAAGATATAGTATTTATATAGACATATGTCGAATCCATGAGACGAACAAGTGGAAACTGGTGTGGGTAATTGTGGATGCATTGTGTCAGATAGACTGATAAATCAACATCCCATACAATATACAACTCCTGTTGGTAACGTTTCGTTTTGTATGTTAGTTGTGCTGCATCTCCTGTTGATAAGGTTTTGTGTTGATATTAGTTGTGCCACAATGAGTAGCTTCCACTTATATCGCACATCTTCTGTCTGTCAGAAATAACGCAATGTTCAGCTCCTGTAGACATCGTGTTTGTACTGGATGCTTCTGGCAGCATCGGATCAGAGAACTTCAAGACCCAGCAGACATTTGTGGCCAAGCTGACACATCACTTCAACGTCGGTCCCGGGGCAGCCCTGTTTGGTGGTCTGCTGTTTGCTAATGGCGTTCACAAATTGTTTGGTTTAAATACGTACACATCGCGTACAGATGTTACAACGGTGAGTTACGTGTTAGAACGGTGAGTTACGTTACAACTGTCAGTTATAATACATCCGTCAGTTATGGTGTACAGCTGACTTATATAGCAATAGTCAGTTACAATATATATGTTAGTTATAATACATGCGTGAGTTATTTTATACCACTGACTTGTATAGAGTGTATATTTAATGACTGTGAGGTTTTTGAAAATATTGCCGTTTCAAATTGTATATTCACCTTCTATGAACTCATGCAACGTAATAGGTAAATTAAAAACTTGGAACGGCACTATTTTCAAAACCCAAGTCATAAAAAATACACCGCTGTCAAGCTATAGATATGGCTGCCAGTTATAATAACCAGTAAGTTATTTTATACCAATGAGTTACAATTATATAGCAATAGTGAGTTAAAGTAAAGATGCCAGTTGTATTATACCGCTATGTTTTATTATAGTCGAGGATTCTATTATTTCATCATGTGCCAAGCGGAGACGTCTGGGCCGCCGTGTTTCGCCATATTACACGATCATAAATCACGGATCAGCTCCATTTGTTTTTTACTGTTTCGCACATGTTGGACACTCTTGCAAAGAAATGTTTAGCTGTCAGTTTACTAGTTCCACTGATATACTTCCATATCTCATGTCGTTATTGTACTATCCATGTGTTGTTTCAGTTTATTCCGTCCTGCGAGGAGTCTGAAATTCTTGGTCTGTTTGGTGGAGTTGGTAATATCTTTCTAGTGGCCTGGATGCCTTAATTATATCTTGGTTCTATAATTTTTTCTTACGCCTCTCTTGGCCTCGCCATACGTCAAGTCTTTATCAAGCTGAGGTAGTCTTCGACCTTCTTTTGCCAATTTGTCGGCTTCTTTGTGTCCAGATATGTCACAGGTGACAGGATCCACTGTATTACAACCATAGTGGATTTCTAATACAGTTCGTGATGGGGCGTGCCAGCTAAGTTGGTGCCGAGCTGCGCTGATGTCATGAGCACGGTCTGAAGCAGGTCAGACGCCTGGGCTCGTCGTCTGCCCTATAGAAGGAAAGATCGACAACCTATTTCTCCGTGAATTCACATCTACAAAGTATGACGGCGCTATCACCACAGACCCATAGCAAGAAACTACTTCGGGACAATTTAAACAAAAAATACAGCGTGGATGTGGAGCGTGTCTTACGTCTGCTGGTTGTGCACTCATTGAAACAACTGTCAGGTATCATAACAAAGGCGTCACTTTGGCCGGGACTACTTGACTCATTACTTTTCTCTGTCAAAGGCATGGCAGCTGCTGTTTCCAAGGCTTCCCTCTCTGCTCTGTCACAAACATGGAAGCTGCTGTATTCAATGCCTCCCTTTCTCTCTATCTCTGCTCTGTCACAAACATGGAAGCTGCTGTATTCTAGGCCTCTCTTTCTCTCTATCTCTGCTTTATTACAAACATGGAAGCTGGTGTATCCAAGGCCTCGCTTTCTCTCTATCTCTGCTCTGTCACAAACATGGAAGCTGCTGTACTCAAGGCCTCTCTTTCTCTCTATCTCTGCTCTGTCACAAACATGGAAGCTGCTGTATTCAAGGCCTCCCTTTCTCTCTATCTCTGCTCTGTCACAAACATGGAAGCTGCTATATTGAATGCCTCCCTTTATCTCTATCTCTGCTCTGCCACAAACATGGAAGCTGCTGTATTCAATGCCTCCCTTTCTCTCTATCTCTGCTCTGCCACAAACATGGAAGCTGCTGTATTCAATGCCTCCCTTTCTCTCTATCTCTGCTCTGTCACAAGCATGGAAGCTGCTGTATTCAATGCCTCCCTTTCTCTCTATCTCTGCTCTGTCACAAACATGGAAGCTGCTGTATTCAATGCCTCCCTTTCTCTCTATCTCTGCTCTGTCACAAACATGGAAGCTGCTGTATTCAATGCCTCCCTTTCACTCTATCTCTGCTCTGTCACAAACATGGAAGCTGCTGTATTCAAGGCCTCCCTTTCTCTCTATCTCTGCTCTGTCACAAACATGGAAGCTGCTGTATTCAAGGCCTCCCTTTCTCTCTATCTCTGCTCTGTCACAAACATGAAGCTGCTGTTTTCAAGGCCTCTCTTTCTCTCTATCTCTGCTTTATTACAAACATGGAAGCTGGTGTATTCAAGGCCTCTCTTTCGCTCTATCTCTGCTCTGTCACAAACATGGAAGCTGCTGTTTTCAAGGCCTCTCTTTCTCTTTATCTCTGCTTTATTACAAACATGGAAGCAAGTGTATTCAAGGCCTCTCTTTCTCTCTATCTCTGCTTTATTACAAACATGGAAGCTGGTGTATTCAAGACCTCTCTTTCGCTCTATCTCTGCTCTGTCACAAACATGGAAGCTGCTGTTTTCAAGGCCTCTCTTTCTCTTTATTTCTGCTCTGTCACAAACATATCAGCTGCTGTTTTCAAGGCCTCTCTCTCATTGCTCTGTCACAAATATGGAGCTCCTGTTTTCAAGGCTTCTCTTCCTCTCTATCTCTGCTCTGTCACAAACATATCAGCTGCTGTTTTCAAGGCCTCTCTTTCTCTCTATGTCTGCTCTGTCACAAACATGAAAGCTGCTGTTTTCAAGGCCTCTCTTTCTCTCTATCTCTGCTCTGTCACAAACATGGAAGCTGCTGTTTTCAACGCCTCTCTTTCTCTCTATCTCTACTCTGTCACAAACATATCAGCTGCTGTTTTCAAGGCCTCTCTTTCTCTCTATCTCTGCTGTGTCACAAACATGGAAGCTGCTGTTTTCAACGCCTCTCTTTCTCTCTATCTCTGCTCTGTCACAAACATATCAGCTGCTGTTTTCAAGGCCTCTCTTTCTCTCTATCTCTGCTCTGTCACAAACATATCAGCTGCTTTTTTCAAGGCCTCTCTTTCTCTCTATCTCTGCTCTGTCACAAACATGGAAGCTGCTGTATTCAATGCCTCCCTTTCTCTCTATCTCTGCTCTGTCACAAACATGAAGCTGCTGTTTTCAAGGCCTCTCTTTCTCTCTATCTCTGCTCTGTCACAAACATATCAGCTGCTGTTTTCAAGGCCTCTCTCTCATTGCTCTGTCACAAACATGAAGCTGCTGTTTCCAATGCCTCTCTTTTGGCTTTGTTAAATACATGGAAGCTACTGTTTTCAACGCCTCTCTCTTCTGCTCTGCAAACAAACGCGAGCTTGTGTTTATTTTCCACTGACAGTGTCTGCTTTGCTCCATTGTTCTCGATTCAGAAAAATCCTTCCGCCTCCATTTTCTGTTTAGTTGTGCGCTGAACTCTGTGTATACCCGTGGGTCCAGGTGTTGCTTGAGTCATTGTGCAAGTGGTTTTCATCTCATTGATCCTCACTGGCCACACTGTTTGCCACACCTGCAATGCGTCATGTTGTTGTCTGTATTAATATGTTCATTGGAAGTCCACGTTGCATGGTTGAGTGTCTTTAAAGATGTTTACTTTGTCAGGACAATTTAATGCAATCTCATGTATGTCAGATAGGAATAATCATGACGGTCGTACTCCTTCTTTCGCGGACACCTTGCTCCAACACCATTTCTTGTTGGTTCGACATTGTAACTCTCGCGCCCTCTCTCACTCTTGTTCTCTCTCTCTCTCTCTCTCTCTCTCTCTCTCTCTCTCTCTCTCTCTCTCTCTCTCTCTCTTTCCCTCGATCTCTTTCACTCCTTCCTTCCTTCCTCCCTCTCTCAACATCTCCTACCTCCTTGTATATATATATATATATATATATATATATATATATATATATATATATATATATATATATATATATATATATATATATATATATTTCTCAGTCACTGCTCGGAGCTCCATATATAAAAGGTGGAACCAACATACATCTGGCGCTGCAATACATCCTCGACCAGCAGATATTCTCACCGGCCGCTGGTGGACGCAGCAACGCTCTCGACGTTGTCGTGATTGTCACAGATGACACAGGGTTTAACGAAACAAGCAGTAAGTAATCGTTCCTGTACATCTGATCTCACCTAGATATTCTAGTGAACAAAGCAGTAAGCTATCTATCATGTCCATCCGATGTCACCTAGATATTCTAGTGGACAAAGCAGTGAGTAATCTATCATGTACCTCTGATCTCATTTAGGTATTCTTGTGGACAAAGCAGTGAGTAATCTATCCTGTCCATCTGATCTCATCTAGGAATTCTAGTGGACAAAGCAGTGAGTAATCTATCATGTACCTCTGATCTCATCTAGGTATTCTAGTCGTCAAAGTCACGGGTAGGCGAGATTTGAACAGGTTGGACAAAGTCTGAACAATCTTGGGGCGAGGGTACACCTCACCGTAACACGGGGACACATTTTGGCCTTTCAGCTGAAACTCTACAGAAAAAGTCTGAGTAAATCGAGGGCATAGGAGATTACAAACATTGGATAATAATTGAACACGTGGAAGAAAGCTTAGTCATATACAGCATCATGTCTCGGACACAGAAACAGTCTGACCATATTACACATCACAGGGGCTGGGAGAGTACAGGGGCTGAGAGAGCACAGGGGCTGGGAGAGGACAGGGGATGGGAGAGGACAGGGGCTAGGAGAGGACGGTGGTGGGGGGGCTTGGTTACTGGGAGAAATGGCGGTGTCGACCAACAAGGAGACAGACATGGGACATCGGAGATAACTGGGTCAAGGGGATGCTTGAAGTTGGGGATATGGCCAGACATTGGAGATAACTGGGTCATGGGGTTGTTTGAGGCTGGGGACATGGCCGGACATGGAGATAACTGGATCATGGGGATGCTTTAGGCAGGGGACATGGCCGGACATGGGGATAACTGGGTCATGGGGATGCTTGAGGCTGGGGACATGGCCGGACATGGGGATAACTGGGTCATGGGGTTGTTTGAGGCTGGGGACATGGCCGGGCATGGAGATAACTGGATCATGGGGATAACTGGGTCATGGGGATGCTTGAGGCTGGGGACATGGCCGGACATGGGGATAACTGGGTCATGGGGTTGTTTGAGGCTGGGGACATGGCTGGACATGGAGATAACTGGATCATGCGGATGCTTTAGGCTGGGACATGGCCGGACATTGGAGATAACTGGGTCATGGGGATGCTTGAGGCTGGGGACATGGCCGGATATTGGAGACAACTGGGTCATGGGGATGCTTTAGGCTGGGGACATGGCCGGACATTGAAGATAACTGGGTCATGGGGATGCTTGAGGCTTGGGACATTGCCGGACATGGGAATAACTGGGTCATGGGGTTGTTTTAGGCTAGAGACATGGCAGGACATTGGAGATAACTGGGTCATGGGGATGTTTGAGGCTGGAGATATGGCAGAACATTGGAGATAACTTGGTCATGGGGATGTTTGAGGCTGGTGACATGGCCGGACATGGGGATAACTGGGTCATGGGGATGCTTGAGGCTGGAGACATGGCCGGACATGGAGATAACTGGGTCATGGGGATGCTTGAGGCTGGGGACATGGCCAGACGTAGGTGATAACTGGGTCATGTGGAGGCATGAGGCTGGGGACATGGCTGGTCATGGGGAGGATTTTACTCAGGTCCTGATGAGGGTGATGTTCTGCCAAGACATGCGACACGATGACACAAACCAATAGATCCACAGATAATTCATCAGGGATGTGTTTGAAACCTTATTGGAGTGGACATACAAGCAAACACACAAACACACATGTGTACATAAACACACACAAACACATACACACGTGTGGCGTGAGTCAACGACAGCCAACAGGAGAGTACATGTCTCCATCTTGGTGCTGATCGTTAGCCATCACTCTTCCAATAATATACCCTAATTGCCACTTTAAATCTGCTCTCTTGTGTCTATTGCATATTCTCAACAAGTTCTCACCTAAAACGTGTTTTAGTGACGTTTCATAACTGTACATCTATATTCTTCTTATGGGATCTTCATGACCTAGATAACAGGAAAATAGCTCACCACAGCAAGGAAACCAGACACGGCCGTGGGGAATGCCGGACTGTGTAGCTGGTGGCTTCTACTCATTGACCTCCTCAAGCCACAGTCGGATAGACTGGCATGAGATGACCACTAGCATGTGGTGGTGGGGGAAGGGTCTCAGTGACAATAGAAATGGCTGTGAATGTAAGCGAAAGACCAGACATTACCCATAGTTCTATTACAGCCAAGGTGGGGACTGATGCTCTGTGAATTTTTACCAAAGAAGAAACGATACCCATTGTTCTATTATAGCTAAGGCGTGGGCTGATACTCTGTGAATGTAATCCAAAGACCAAACAATATCTATTGTTCTATTACAGCTAAGGCGGCTGCCGATGTCCTGAAGTCTCAAGGTGTCCAGGTGTTTGCCGTGGGTATCGGGGAGCAGGCGGACCTGGTCAAGCTGGCAGACCTGGCCAGCAAGAGCACCGATGTTCTCGGGGTCGTGGACTTTGATCTCCTGGATTATATCGAGCAAGCTTTGGCTGACAGCATCTGCTCCAGCGTCAGTAAGTGGCAATAGTTGTTGTGTTAGTTGCAATTATGGGCGTAGATGTTGTTGTAGAAGGAAGGGTAGTTGTAGTTATTGTAAACGAAGGAGTAGTTGTAGATGGCGTGAACTGACTCACGGCCTATGCTCCAATGGCGGATTAAATGCGGAAGAAAAGAGAATGTGAGGGTATGAGTGACGTCAGATGAATGCAGTATTCTAAATCACTGCCATGGTGAATTATGCATTAATACGTGGTTTATGCATTTGTCCATATCGACATCGCCTCAGGGGCAATGTGTGTAGTTCATGGAGTAGATATACACTCACAGAAACACACACAGACGCTCTCGCTCAATGCTATTCTTGTGTTAAAGGCAGCGCCTGTTTCTTGTTCTAACAAACAATTTCCCATGATGCATCAGAAACATTTACAATGAATCGGTTGTTAGACATGTGTGCAGGCGGCAACACGAAGTGGACATGTCATGACTAATTGCTGACTTAGTGTACGGTAATGTGTATGCGCGGGTCTCCCTGGCCAAGGGTTTAAGGTCTTTTTCCGTAATCCCGTATATTCTCGTGAGTAACGTAACCTGCGCGTGAATCAGTAGCTGTGCTCGCCGCTTTGGTAACTTCCCGGGTCGCTCAGAAAGCAATGGCAAACTACTGAACGTAGTCTTGCCTAGTACATCAACAGCACTTGAAAAATGCTGATGTTGACTGTAACGTCCTGTAAGGGATATAAACACACACAAAAATGTGTATGCGATGTATGTGGGTACTTTCATAAACAGCACATGGAAGGTATATTAAGGAAGTTGAACGTAGACTAGCCCAAGTAAATACAGCATGTCACAAGATGAATAATATTCTCTGAAATGTATCTATGCCAACAGAGGCGAGGGGAATAATTCTCACAAGTTAGAGTGATACAATCCTGGTGTACGCAAACTGTTTATGGACAATTATCAGACAAGAAAGAAATGATGTGGAAGCTGCGGGGTGTGGCTGTATCGTAGAATGATGAGAACATCATAGGCGGGTATAAGGACCAATGAAGACATCTTGACAGGAGTTAATTAACAATGACAGCTGGTTACTGCATCAGTAGAGATCAGCTCATATTCTATCGACATACTATGAAAAGGGGACAGCTGGAGTATGTCGTCACAGCGGGAAGTTTGGAGGATCGAGAGACATGGGGAGCCCAAGAGGAAAGACACTAGGTGGTGTGACATCAAGGCATGGAAGAACGGCGGTATCAGAGATGATTCGCAGTACGAGAGACAGAAAGATGTGGACGGAAATTATCACCCAGGACAGGCGGCTGGGACTATAAGAAGAATGTGGATGCATATAATACTTAAAGATACACTAAACGCGAGGTCTAGAGAACTTGTTTAGAATATGCAAGTGACATTGAGAGCATCCCCATAACCCATTTATGTCAATTATCCGGCCATGTCCCCAGCCTCAAGTATCCCCATGACCCAGTTATCTCCATGTCCAGCCATGTCCCCAGCCTCAAGCATCCCCATAACCCAGTTATCTCCATGTCCGGTCATGTCCCCAGCCTCAAGCATCCTCATGACCCAGTTATCTGCATGTTCAGCCATCTCCCCAGCCTCAAGCATCCCAAACACCCAGTTATCTCCATTTCCGGCCATGTCCCCAGCCTCAAGCATACCCATGACCCAGTTATCTCCATGTCCGGCCATGTTCCCAGCCTCAAACATCCCCATGACCCAGTTGTCTCCATGTCCAGCCATGTCCCCAGCCTCAAGCATCCCCATAACCCAGTTATCTCCATGTCCGACCATGTCCCCAGCCTCAAGCATCCTCATGACCCAGTTATCTCCATGCCCGGCCATGTCCACAGCCTCAAGCATCCCCATGACCCAATTATGTCGAATATACGACCATGTTCCCAGCCTCAAGCATCCCCATGACCCAGTTATCTCCAATGTCCAACCATTTCCCCAGCCTCAAGCATCCCCATGACCCAGTTATCTCCAAAGTCCGGCCATATTCCCAGCCTCAAGCATCCCAATGACCCAGTTAATCCATTTTCAGCCATGTCCCCAGTCTTAAGCATCCCCATGACCCAGTTATCTCTAATGTCCGGCCATTCCCCAGCTTCAAGCATCCCTATGACCCAGTTATCTCCAATGTCTCGTGTCCATTTCCGTGCTGGACGACCGCTGCCACTTCCCCCAGTAACCACGCCTCCCCTCCCCGTCCTCTCCCAGCCCCCGTCCTCTCCCAGCTCCTGTCCTCACCAGCCCCCGTCCTCTCCCAGCTCCTGTCCTCTCCCAGCCCCCGTCCTCTCCCAGCCCCTGTGACATGTCATGTGGTCAAAGTGTTTCAGTCTCTGAGACATGACACTCTCTATGAGTAGGGTTTCGTCCATGTTCAGTAGTTCTGTTCCTCTTGGCTCATCATATGCTTATAACAGTTTTGTGACATTGCAACTCTAAATTCCACATTTCTCTTCCTCTTGGCTCACATATACTTAGAACTGTTCTGTAACATTTCAGCTGTGAAGTCCTCATTGATCTACGGTAATGGTTATGAATATATACTTCTCTAGAGATTGTGCAAATTGTCTACCACTGACATCCATCCCCCACGTTTTGTGTACTAATATTTTATTATTTCTTCAAGGCGGCTAGTCTACAAGACGTTGCCATGACGACAGATGACACTGCGAGCCCTGATTTCCTGCCAGCTCCAGACTAGAATAGTGCCACTTTGCAGCACTGCTGATGTCGTCAACATGTCGGAGATCATCGCTGTTGTTGTAGAGTCTCTGTGTGTGTGTGCATTATTGTTAGAGCAATCTTTCTTCTTCATGTGTGTATATTCTTTGTTTGAAAAGTTAACTAAACAAATAAAATATACAATGCAGTATGTTTATGTGTGATATTTTGTTAATGTTTTAGGTAAATCGAATTATAAACACACTGTTATAGCCCCACAGAATGAGTCTTTTTCAGTCTGCACCAAGTCTTAATTTGAACAGGTTCGATAGGGCAATCCCTACAAGAGTCACAGTGTGGTGACAGAAGACACGCCGCTCATTTGTTTGTAAACATTGTCTTGTCAACACCTCAGGGCAGTCAATGGACATCAGATATGATCAATTCTAGACCTCGAGAACAATCATTTGTTACCAACCATATTATAATCCACACATCAATGATATTGACCAACAGCAATATCTAGTCTAGTTAATTATTCGTCGCCCATAGGGATAAAAAGAGGTGTACGGTCGGGATGAGTGTTGTCCCCAAGCCTCTTCAACATATACACAGAAATAATTCTTAAACAAGTCGAACTCCCTGGACTTAACATCAATGGAAGAATCATAAACAATCTTAGATATGCTGACGATAACGTGTTACTACAAGAAATTGAGCAAGAGATACAAATCCTAGTGGAACAAGTAAACGGGCATAGTGCAGAATGTGGCTTAGATAATTAACATCCTAAACACGAAAACTATGATAATTAGCAATGGAAAGGAAAGATCATCAATGGACATCACAGTAAACGGGGAGATACTAAAACATGTAACAAGTTTCTCCTATCTTTGACATGTAATAACAGATGATGGCAGTAGTGAAATAGACATCAAAAAGAGAATAGGAATGGCTAAACCTGCTTTCAACAGTATACAATCAGTATTAACATCTAGAGAGATTAACAACGCATTACAAATGAGAATTGTCAAATGTTACATATATTCAACGCTTATCTATAGTTGTTGTATTCTATAGATTGTCCACTCATCTGTCGTTGTTATTTTCTGTAGATTGTTCACTCATCTGTAGTTGTTGTATTCTTTAGATTGTCCACTCATCTGTCGTTGTTGTATTCTATAGATCGTTCACTCATCTGTAGTTGTTGTACTATATAGATTGTTCACTCATCTGTAGTTGTTGTACTATATAGATTGTTCACTCATCTGTCGTTGTTGTATTCTATAGATCGTTCACTCATCTGTAGTTGTTGTAATATAAAGATTGTTCACTCATCTATAGTTGTTGTATTCTATAGATTGTTCACTCATCTGTCGTTGTTGTATTCTATAGATTGTTCACTCATCTGTCGTTGTTGTATTCTATAGATTGTTCACTCATCTGTCGTTGTTGTATTCTATAGATCGTTCACTCATCTGTAGTTGTTGTACTATATAGATTGTTCACTCATCTGTAGTTGTTGTACTATATAGATTGTTCACTCATCTGTAGTTGTTGTACTATATAGATTGTTCACTGATCTGTAGTTGTTGTATTCTTTAGATTGTCCACTCATCTGTCGTTGTTGTATTCTATAGATCGTTCACTCATCTGTAGTTGTTGTACTATATAGATTGTTCCCTCATCTATCATTGTATTCTATAGATTGTTCACTCATCTATCATTGTATTCTATAGATTGTTCACTCAGCTGTAGTTGTTGTACTATATAGATTGTTCCCTCATCTATCATTGTATTCTATAGATTGTTCACTCATCTATCATTGTATTCTATAGATTGTTCACTCATCTATCATTGTATTCTATAGATTGTTCACTCATCTGTAGTTGTTGTACTATATAGATCGTTCACTCATTTGTAGTTGTTGTACTATATAGATTGTTCACTCATCTGTCGTTGTTGTACTATATAGATTGTTCACTCTTCTATCATTGTATTCTATAGATTGTTCACTCATCTGTAGTTGTTGTACTATATAGATCGTTCACTCATTTGTAGTTGTTGTACTATATAGATTGTTCACTCATCTGTCGTTGTTGTACTATATAGATTGTTCACTCTTCTATCATTGTATTCTATAGATTGTTCACTCATCTGTAGTTGTTGTACTATATAGATCGTTCACTCATTTGTAGTTGTTGTACTATATAGATTGTCCACTCATCTGTCGTTGTTGTATTCTATAGATCGTTCACTCATCTGTAGTTGTTGTACTATAGATTGTTCCCTCATCTATCATTGTATTCTATAGATTGTTCACTCATCTATCATTGTATTCTATAGATTGTTCACTCAGCTGTAGTTGTTGTACTATATAGATCGTTCACTCGTCTGTAGTTGTTGTACTATATAGATTGTTCACTCATCTATCATTGTATTCTATAGATTGTTCACTCATCTATCATTGTATTCAATAGATTGTTCACTCATCTGTAGTTGTTGTACTATATAGATCGTTCACTCATTTGTAGTTGTTGTACTATATAGATTGTTCACTCATCTGTAGTTGTTGTACTATATAGATTGTTCACTCTTCTATCATTGTATTCTATAGATTGTTCACTCATCTGTAGTTGTTGTACTATATAGATTGTTCACCCATCTGTCATTGTTGTATTCTATAGAATGTTCACTCATCTGTAGTTCTTGTATTCTATAGATTGTTCACTTATCTGTAGTTCTTGTATTCTATAGATTGTTCACTCATCTGTAGTTCTTGTATTCTATAGAATGTTCACTCATCTGTAGTTCTTGTATTCTATAGATTGTTCACTCATCTGTAGTTGTTGTACTATATAGATTGTTCACCCATCTGTCATTGTTGTATTCTATAGAATGTTCACTCATCTGTAGTTCTTGTATTCTATAGATTGTTCACTCATCTGTAGTTCTTGTATTCTATAGAATGTTCACTCATCTGTAGTTGTTGTACTATATAGATTGTTCACCCATCTGTCATTGTTGTATTCTATAGAATGTTCACTCATCTGTAGTTCTTGTATTCTATAGAATGTTCACTCATCTGTAGTTCTTGTATTCTATAGATTGTTCACTCATCTGTAGTTCTTGTATTCTATAGATTGTTCACTCATCTGTAGTTCTTGTATTCTATAGATTGTTTACTCATCTGTAGTTCTTGTATTCTATAGAATGTTCACTCATCTGTAGTTGTTGTACTATATAGATTGTTCACCCATCTGTCATTGTTGTATTCTATAGAATGTTCACTCATCTGTAGTTCTTGTATTCTATAGATTGTTCACTCATCTGTAGTTCTTGTATTCTATAGAATGTTCACTCATCTGTAGTTCTTGTATTCTATAGATTGTTCACTCATCTGTAGTTCTTGTATTCTATAGATTGTTCACTCATCTGTAGTTCTTGTATTCTATAGAATGTTCACTCATCTGTAGTTCTTGTATTCTATAGATTGTTCACTCATCTGTAGTTCTTGTATTCTATAGATTGTCAGCTCATCTGTAGTTCTTGTATTCTATAGATTGTTCACTCATCTGTAGTTCTTGTATTCTATAGATTGTCCACTCATCTGTAGTTCTTGTATTCTATAGATTGTCCACTCATCTGTAGTTCTTGTATTCTATAGATTGTCCACTCATCTGTAGTTCTTGTATTCTTTAGATTGTCCACTCATCTGTAGTTCTTGTATTCTTTAGATTGTCCACTCATCTGTAGTTCTTGTATTCTTTAGATTGTCCACTCATCTGTAGTTCTTGTATTCTATAGATTGTTCACTCATCTGTAGTTCTTGTATTCTATAGATTGTCCACTCATCTGTAGTTCTTGTATTCTATAGATTGTTCACTCATCTGTAGTTCTTGTATTCCATAGATTGTCCACTCATCTGTAGTTCTTGTATTCTTTAGATTGTCCACTCATCTGTAGTTCTTGTATTCTATAGATTGTCCACTCATCTGTAGTTCTTGTATTCTTTAGATTGTCCACTCATCTGTAGTTCTTGTATTCTATAGATTGTCCACTCATCTGTAGTTCTTGTATTCTATAGATTGTCCACTCATCTGTATTTGTTGTATTCTATAGATTGTTTACTCATCTGTATTTGTTGTATTCTATAGATTGTCCACTCATCTGTATTTGTTGTATTCTATAGATTGTCCACTCATCTGTAGTTGTTGTACTATATAGATTGTCCACTCATCTGTATTTGTTGTATTCTATAGATTGTCCACTCATCTGTATTTGTTGTATTCTATAGATTGTCCACTCATCTGTAGTTGTTGTACTATATAGATTGTCCACTCATCTGTATTTGTTGTATTCTATAGATTGTCCACTCATCTGTATTTGTTGTATTCTATGGATTGTCCACTCATCTGCATTTGTTGTATTCTATAGATTGTCCACTCATCTGCATTTGTTGTATTCTATAGATTGTTCACTCATCTGTAGTTGTTGTATTCTATAGATTGTTTACTCATCTGTAGTTGTTGTATTCTATAGATTGTTTACTCATCTGTAGTTGTTGTATTCTATAGATTGTCCACTCATCTGTATTTGTTGTATTCTATAGATTGTCCACTCATCTGCATTTGTTGTATTCTATAGATTGTCCACTCATCTGCATTTGTTGTATTCTATAGATTGTTCACTCATCTGTAGTTGTTGTATTCTATAGATTGTTTACTCATCTGTAGTTGTTGTATTCTATAGATTGTTTACTCATCTGTAGTTGTTGTATTCTATAGATTGTTCACTCATCTGTAGTTGTTGTATTCTATAGATTGTTTACTCATCTGTAGTTGTTGTATTCTATAGATTGTCCACTCATCTGTATTTGTTGTATTCTATAGATTGTTCACTCATCTGCATTTGTTGTATTCTATAGATTGTCCACTCATCTGCATTTGTTGTATTCTATAGATTGTTCACTCATCTGTAATTGTTGTATTCTATAGATTGTTTACTCATCTGTAGTTGTTGTATTCTATAGATTGTTCACTCATCTGTAGTTGTTGTATTCTATAGATTGTTCACTCATCTGTAGTTGTTGTATTCTATAGATTGTTTACTCATCTGTAGTTGTTGTATTCTATAGATTGTTCACTCATCTGTAGTTGTTGTATTCTATAGATTGTTTACTCATCTGTAGTTGTTGTATTCTATAGATTGTTCACTCATCTGTAGTTGTTGTATTCTATAGATTGTTCACTCATCTGTAGTTGTTGTATTCTATAGATTGTTCACTCATCTGTAGTTGTTGTATTCTATAGATTGTTCACTCATCTGTAGTTGTTGTATTCTATAGATTGTTCACTCATCTGTAGTTGTTGTATTCTATAGATTGTTCACTCATCTGTAGTTGTTGTATTCTATAGATTGTTTACTCATCTGTAGTTGTTGTATTCTATAGATTGTTTACTCATCTGTAGTTGTTGTATTCTATAGATTGTTCACTCATCTGTAGTTGTTGTATTCTATAGATTGTTTACTCATCTGTAGTTGTTGTATTCTATAGATTGTTCACTCATCTGTAGTTGTTGTATTCTATAGATTGTTTACTCATCTGTAGTTGTTGTATTCTATAGATTGTTTACTCATCTGTAGTTGTTGTATTCTATAGATTGTTTACTCATCTGTAGTTGTTGTATTCTATAGATTGTTCACTCATCTGTAGTTGTTGTATTCTATAGATTGTTCACTCATCTGTAGTTGTTGTATTCTATAGATTGTTTACTTATCTGTAGTTGTTGTATTCTATAGATTGTTCACTCATCTGTAGTTGTTGTATTCTATAGATTGTTTACTCATCTGTAGTTGTTGTATTCTATAGATTGTTTACTCATCTGCTAGTTGTTGTATTCTATAGATTGTTCACTCATCTGTAGTTGTTGTATTCTATAGATTGTTTACTCATCTGTAGTTGTTGTATTCTATAGATTGTTTACTCATCTGTAGTTGTTGTATTCTATAGATTGTTCACTCATCTGTAGTTGTTGTATTCTATAGATTGTTTCACTCATCTGTAGTTGTTGTATTCTATAGATTGTTCACTCATCTGTAGTTGTGTATTCTATAGATTGTTTACTCATCTGTAGTTGTTGTATTCTATAGATTGTTTACTCATCTGTAGTTGTTGTATTCTATAGATTGTTTACTCATCTGTAGTTGTTGTATTCTATAGATTGTTCACTCATCTGTAGTTGTTGTATTCTATAGATTGTTCACTCATCTGTAGTTGTTGTATTCTATAGATTGTTTACCTCATCTGTAGTTGTTGTATTCTATAGATTGTTCACTCATCTGTAGTTGTTGTATTCTATAGATTGTTTACTCATCTGTAGTTGTTGTATTCTATAGATTGTTCACTCATCTGTAGTTGTGTATTCTATAGATTGTTTACTCATCTGTAGTTGTTGTATTCTATAGATTGTTCACTCATCTGTAGTTGTTGTATTCTATAGATTGTTCACTCATCTGTAGTTGTTGTATTCTATAGATTGTTTACTCATCTGTAGTTGTTGTATTCTATAGATTGTTCACTCATCTGTAGTTGTTGTATTCTATAGATTGTTTACTCATCTGTAGTTGTTGTATTCTATAGATTGTTTACTCATCTGTAGTTGTTGTATTCTATATATTGTTTACTCATCTGTAGTTGTTGTATTCTATAGATTGTTTACTCATCTGTAGTTGTTGTATTCTATAGATTGTTCACTCATCTGTAGTTGTTGTATTCTATAGATTGTTTACTCATCTGTAGTTGTTGTATTCTATAGATTGTTTACTCATCTGTAGTTGTTGTATTCTATAGATTGTTTACTCATCTGTAGTTGTTGTATTCTATAGATTGTTCACTCATCTGTAGTTGTTGTATTCTATAGATTGTTCACTCATCTGTAGTTGTTGTATTCTATAGATTGTTTACTCATCTGTAGTTGTTGTATTCTATAGATTGTTCACTCATCTGTAGTTGTTGTATTCTATAGATTGTTCACTCATCTGTAGTTGTTGTATTCTATAGATTGTTCACTCATCTGTAGTTATTGTATTCTATAGATTGTTTACTCATCTGTAGTTCTTGTATTCTATAGATTGTTCACTCATCTGCATTTGTTGTATTCTATAGAATGTCCACTCATCTGTAGTTGTTGTATTCTATAGAATGTTTACTCATCTGTAGTTGTTGTATTCTATAGATTGTTTACTCATCTGTAGTTGTTGTATTCTATAGATTGTTCACTCATCTGCATTTGTTGTATTCTATAGAATGTCCACTCATCTGTAGTTGTTGTATTCTATAGAATGTTTACTCATCTGTAGTTGTTGTATTCTATAGATTGTTTACTCATCTGTAGTTGTTGTATTCTATAGATTGTTTACTCATCTGTAGTTGTTGTATTCTATAGATTGTTCACTCATCTGTAGTTGTTGTATTCTATAGATTGTTTACTCATCTGTAGTTGTTGTATTCTATAGATTGTTCACTCATCTGTAGTTGTTGTATTCTATAGAATGTTTACTCATCTGTAGTTGTTGTATTCTATAGATTGTTTACTCATCTGTAGTTGTTGTATTCTATATATTGTTCACTCATCTGTAGTTGTTGTATTCTATAGAATGTTTACTCATCTGTAGTTGTTGTATTCTATAGAATGTTTACTCATCTGTAGTTATTGTATTCTATAGATTGTTCACTCATCTGTAGTTATTGTATTCTATAGAATGTTTACTCATCTGTAGTTATTGTATTCTATAGATTGTTCACTCATCTGTAGTTATTGTATTCTATAGATTGTTCACTCATCTGTAGTTATTGTATTCCATAGAATGTTTACTCATCTGTAGTTATTGTATTCTATAGATCGTTCACTCATCTGTAGTTGTTGTATTCTATAGATCGTTCACTCATCTGTAGTTATTGTATTCTATATATTGTTCACTCATCTGTAGTTGTTGTATTCTATAGATCGTTCACTCATCTGTAGTTGTTGTATTCTATAGATTGTTCACTCATCTGTAGTTGTTGTATTCTATAGATTGTTCACTCATCTGTAGTTGTTGTATTCTATAGATCGTTCACTCATCTGTAGTTATTGTATTCTATAGATCGTTCACTCATCTGTAGTTGTTGTATTCTATAGATCGTTCACTCATCTGTAGTTGTTGTATTCTATAGATTGTTCACTCATCTGTAGTTGTTGTATTCTATAGATCGTTCACTCATCTGTAGTTATTGTATTCTATAGATCGTTCACTCATCTGTAGTTGTTGTATTCTATAGATTGTTCACTCATCTGTAGTTATTGTATTCTATAGATCGTTCACTCATCTGTAGTTATTGTATTCTATAGAATGTTTACTCATCTGTAGTTGTTGTATTCTATAGATCGTTCACTCATCTGTAGTTATTGTATTCTATAGAATGTTTACTCATCTGTAGTTATTGTATTCTATAGATCGTTCACTCATCTGTAGTTATTGTATTCTATAGAATGTTTACTCATCTTTAGTTATTGTATTCTATAGATCGTTCACTCATCTGTAGTTATTGTATTCTATAGAATGTTTACTCATCTGTAGTTGTTGTATTCTATAGATTGTTCACTCATCTGTAGTTATTGTATTCTATAGATCGTTCACTCATCTGTAGTTGTTGTATTCTATAGATCGTTCACTCATCTGTAGTTATTGTATTCTATAGATTGTTCACTCATCTGTAGTTATTGTATTCTATAGATTGTTCACTCATCTGTAGTTATTGTATTCTATAGATTGTTTACTCATCTGTAGTTATTGTATTCTATATATTGTTCACTCATCTGTAGTTGTTGTATTCTATAGAATGTTTACTCATCTGTAGTTGTTGTATTCTATAGATTGTTCACTCATCTGTAGTTATAGTATTCTATAGAATGTTTACTCATCTGTAGTTATTGTATTCTATAGATCGTTCACTCATCTGTAGTTGTTGTATTCTATAGATCGTTCACTCATCTGTAGTTATTGTATTCTATAGAATGTTTACTCATCTGTAGTTATTGTATTCTATAGATCGTTCACTCATCTGTAGTTATTGTATTCTATAGAATGTTTACTCATCTGTAGTTGTTGTATTCTATAGATTGTTCACTCATCTGTAGTTATTGTATTCTATAGATCGTTCACTCATCTGTAGTTGTTGTATTCTATAGATTGTTTACTCATCTGTAGTTATTGTATTCTATATATTGTTCACTCATCTGTAGTTGTTGTATTCTATAGAATGTTTACTCATCTGTAGTTGTTGTATTCTATAGATTGTTCACTCATCTGTAGTTCTTGTATTCTATAGATTGTTCACTCATCTGTAGTTATTGTATTCTATAGATTGTCCACTCATCTGTAGTTGTTGTATTCTATAGATTGTCCACTCATCTGTAGTTGTTGTATTCTATAGATTGTTCACTCATCTGTAGTTATTGTATTCTATAGATCGTTCACTCATCTGTCGTTGTTGTATTCTATAGATTGTTCACTCATCTGTAGTTATTGTATTCTATAGATCGTTCACTCATCTGTCGTTGTTGTATTCTATAGATTGTTCACTCATCTGTAGTTGTTGTATTCTATAGATTGTCCACTCATCTGTAGTTGTTGTATTCTATAGATTGTTCACTCATCTGTAGTTCTTGTATTCTATAGATCGTTCACTCATCTGTAGTTGTTGTATTCTATAGATTGTCCACTCATCTGTAGTTGTTGTATTCTATAGATTGTTCACTCATCTGTAGTTGTTGTATTCTATAGATTGTCCACTCATCTGTAGTTGTTGTATTCTATAGATTGTTCACTCATCTGTAGTTGTTGTATTCTATAGATTGTTCACTCATCTGTAGTTATTGTATTCTATAGATCGTTCACTCATCTGTAGTTGTTGTATTCTATAGATTGTCCACTCATCTGTAGTTGTTGTATTCTATAGATTGTTCACTCATCTGTAGTTATTGTATTCTATAGATTGTTTACTCATCTGTAGTTGTTGTATTCTATAGATTGTTTACTCATCTGTAGTTATTGTATTCTATATATTGTTCACTCATCTGTAGTTGTTGTATTCTATAGAATGTTTACTCATCTGTAGTTGTTGTATTCTATAGATTGTTCACTCATCTGTAGTTATTGTATTCTATAGAATGTTTACTCATCTGTAGTTCTTGTATTCTATAGATTGTCCACTCATCTGTAGTTGTTGTATTCTATAGATTGTCCACTCATCTGTAGTTGTTGTATTCTATAGATTGTTCACTCATCTGTAGTTGTTGTATTCTATAGATTGTCCACTCATCTGTAGTTGTTGTATTCTATAGATTGTTCACTCATCTGTAGTTGTTGTATTCTATAGATTGTTCACTCATCTGTAGTTATTGTATTCTATAGATCGTTCACTCATCTGTAGTTGTTGTATTCTATAGATTGTCCACTCATCTGTAGTTGTTGTATTCTATAGATTGTTCACTCATCTGTAGTTATTGTATTCTATAGATTGTTTACTCATCTGTAGTTGTTGTATTCTATAGATTGTCCACTCATCTGTAGTTGTTGTATTCTATAGATTGTTCACTCATCTGTAGTTGTTGTATTCTATAGATTGTTTACTCATCTGTAGTTGTTGTATTCTATAGATTGTTCACTCATCTGTAGTTATTGTATTCTATAGATCGTTCACTCATCTGTAGTTCTTGTATTCTATAGATTGTTCACTCATCTGTTGTTATTGTATTCTATAGATCGTTCACTCATCTGTCGTTGTTGTATTCTATAGATTGTTCACTCATCTGTCGTTGTTGTATTCTATAGATTGTTCACTCATCTGTAGTTATTGTATTCTATAGAATGTTTACTCATCTGTAGTTGTTGTATTCTATAGATCGTTCACTCATCTGTAGTTATTGTATTCTATAGATCGTTCACTCATCTGTCGTTGTTGTATTCTATAGATTGTTCACTCATCTGTAGTTATTGTATTCTATAGATCGTTCACTCATCTGTAGTTCTTGTATTCTATAGATTGTTCACTCATCTGTAGTTATTGTATTCTATAGATCGTTCACTCATCTGTCGTTGTTGTATTCTATAGATTGTTCACTCATCTGTCGTTGTTGTATTCTATAGATTGTTCACTCATCTGTAGTTATTGTATTCTATAGATCGTTCACTCATCTGTAGTTATTGTATTCTATAGATCGTTCACTCATCTGTAGTTATTGTATTCTATAGATCGTTCACTCATCTGTAGTTATTGTATTCTATAGATCGTTCACTCATCTGTCGTTATTGTATTCTATAGATTGTTCACTCATCTGTCGTTGTTGTATTCTATAGATTGTTCACTCATCTGTAGTTATTGTATTCTATAGATCGTTCACTCATCTGTCGTTATTGTATTCTATAGATCGTTCACTCATCTGTCGTTGTTGTATTCTATAGATTGTTCACTCATCTGTAGTTATTGTATTCTATAGATCGTTCACTCATCTGTCGTTGTTGTATTCTATAGATCGTTCACTCATCTGTAGTTATTGTATTCTATAGATCGTTCACTCATCTGTAGTTGTTGTATTCTATAGATCGTTCACTCATCTGTCGTTGTTGTATTCTATAGATTGTCCACTCATCTGCATTTGTTGTATTCTATAGATTGTTTACTCATCTGCTGTTATTCTATCTTGTATCTTGTTCTCTGTTCTAGCATGTCTGCATACACGTTTACTACATGCCTGAGTTGTGTTATGCATTTCAGTCTTGTTTGTTCTTCCATAAATGTACAATCACAGCTCTAGACCAATCTTGTGGTAGTCTCCTCTCTTGCCCTTCTCGGTTATATATATATATATATGATTGATTAATTGATTTAGGAATCGACATCACAGCATTCGGGGCATTCCCATAAGCGCTCCGTCTCCATCCTCAGCAGCCAGCGAAGAGTTCCAACACTAATAGCACCAGTAGCAATCTGATTATATGTCCGTCTCGCCTTTCCTCTGAGCGTTGAGCGTCGGCCAGATCCCTTCGTCACTCCTCGCTGTCTCATTCTTGCCAGACCATGGTAATCCATTTGCTCCTCCGAGGTGTGCACGTGCTCCCACAAGGCCGCAACCACGTCTGCCTTGTCATGTATCAATACTCCACCAAGTTCTGCAGAGCCAGCCAATCTGTCCGCCTGTTCATTTCCCAGCATACCGGCATGCCCCGGAGAAAAGATCCAGGCGATGCGTGTCACCCGTGACCTCCGAAGCGAAGCAAGCCACTCCGCACGAAGCCTGCCCGTCCTCACCCTCGTCAGCATGCTTTCTGAGTCAGTTACAATCACGATGTGTGTGTGTGTGTGTGTGTGTCGTATTCTCCATCCAGCGGAGAGCCGCAGTGACCGCCTCCACCTCCATTCTTAAGCTGGATGTTGTGATATCATATGCCAGGCTCTCCTGCCCCAAACGTCGACCATTGGCTTTGGATATA
This sequence comes from Cepaea nemoralis, assembly GCA_014155875.1. NCBI lineage: Eukaryota > Metazoa > Mollusca > Gastropoda > Stylommatophora > Helicidae > Cepaea > Cepaea nemoralis. The sequence continues at coordinate 65,259 of JACEFZ010008275.1, forward strand.
AACCCCCCAACCACTTTTCTCACATCTTGACACCGAACCATCTATGTAGATAATCACATCACCCGAGTGAGCATTGCCCTGAATTAGTTGCTGGATTTCCACTTCCGTGGCCCCTGCTGGCCACTCCCTGCACTCCCGGCTTAATGTGATTATAACTCTGCACAATTCTGACCCACTCCTCTCCACGCCTAATGTTCTCCAAGGGGCACACCTGTCTGATCGTATCCTCCGCCTGAGCCATCCATGATTTCCCTCTTATCAGTCGCTGACCCTTAACTGCGTCCAGCGCCTCATGCAGTGGGTGGTCTGTGTCTGCAGCTACTCTGAGGTATGCCTTCGCCTGCATCACCTTGAGCCTACCAGCAACAGTTGACAGACCAAGGATGTAACGCATACACACTACTGGGGTGTCTCTAGTGCATCCCAGAATGACCCGCATAGCTTCGTTCTGTATGCGCTCTGACTTCACCAGCTGACTCTCTGAGACAGTGAGCAGACCTAATCCATAATCAATTACTGAGAGGATCAAGTGCTGGTATAGTGTGAAAAGCATTCTCTGCTCTGTGTCCATCGCAGCCATAGTTTTAAGTGCACTGAGTCCTTTTTGAGATCTTGTCACAACCGTCTTCACATGGTCCTTGAAGGATAGGCACCTCTCAAATGTGATCCCCAGATACTTCAGTATATATATATATATATATATATATATATATATATATATATATATATATATATATATATATATATATATATATATATGTGTGTGTGTGTGTGTGTGCTTGTGTGTGTGTGTGTGCTTGTGTGTGTGTGTGAACCAATGCATCCCAACCTGCTAGCATACGTTGGAGACCTCAGCTTGAACATTGTCAATGCCTGTAGCTTTGTTATTGGTCAATAATTGGTGCCTGCTCAAAATAGTTCTCACATGGTAAGACAGAATCATCAATCTTTAACTCATGAAGATCACACATACTAAGACAGAATCATCAATGTTAAACTCATGAAGGTCTCATACGCTAAGACAGAATCATCAATGTTTAACTCATGAAGGTCTCACACACCAAGACAGAATCATCAATGTTTAACACACGAAGGTCTCACACGCCAAGACAGAATCATCAATGTTTAACTCATGAAGGTCTCATACGCTAAGACAGAATCATCAATGTTTAACTCATGAAGGTCTCACACACCAAGACAGAATCATCAATGCTGAACGAATAAAGAGGACAGCACAAACAATATTGTGTCAAGGTCTGCCGAAAGGACGCTGAAAGTGACAAAAGATACTTGGGAAAACACGAAGAGAGTATTACTAGAGGATCGCAGTTTATAACCCACAGACAGCGTGGAGACACATCAGGCGTGACTCACATAGGGTCACTGTGGAGATTCATCAGACGTGACTCACATAGGGTCACTCTGGAGATTCATCAGACGTGACTCACATAGGGTCACTGTGGAGATTCATCAGACATGACAGAAATACGATCATTGTGTACACACTTCAGACGTGACAGAGATACGATCACTACGCACACACTTCAGACGTATAGCCACCCTTTACACACTTCAGTCGTGACAGAGATTCGATCACTGTGTACACACTCCAGACGTGACAGAAATACGGTCATTAAGTACATTCTTTGGACGTGCCACGTGTATGGTCACTGTGTACACACTCCAGAGCTGACAGATATATGGTCACTGTGTACATGCGAGGGGAAGTCAATAAGTAAGTCACTAATGGCTGTAGAAAAATTAAATATGATAACAACTTGAAACCAGTTTATTTTTATACATACATTGTCCCTTTATTTCTCAACATAATTTTCACCAACATAGATGCACATATCCCATCGTTTTATCAGTCCTCGTAGACCGGCCGCATAGACCTGCGTGCTCTGTTTACTAAATCACGTTTTCACTTCACATTCAACTTCGGCGTTATTCGCGAAATGTCTCCCACCATGGTGGGTTTTCAGTGGACCATAAACATGGAAATCGATAGGGGCTAAGTCAGGGCTGTAAGGTGGATGTTCCAGAACTTAGCATCTTAGTTGGTTAATTTTATCCTGAGTTAATCGAGCCGTATGTGGTCCGGGGAAAGAAGACCCTGTTGAGCTTGACTCTAGTCCGACTGTGTGAAGACACATGAAGGGTGTAGCATTGGTGGGAGCGCAAGCGCAATTGAAATACTACTTTTATCGTTTCTTTACTTATTCAGTCAGTCGGTAGAGATTTGCCAGCAACAGACTAGCAATATCTCCGGCGGGCCTATTCCCGGTGGTCGCGGGATCCGCACTAGTCAGGCGGGGAGTCTGACGGTAGTACACGCTTTACACAGGTCCGGACACTTGTGTTTGACAGATTACGCTTCCTATGGTCCAGGCGCGTGCGAGGCCCTCACCTGTGGGACTTGGCTGAACGCCTCTAAGTCGGGTCCCTTGGGTTCCAGGGTCTGGCCATCACTCGCCACCGGCTCGTGGAGGCGAGGTCTCGGGGGTTTGACGCTGAGCCGCCAGCGTCCGCAGCCTACCTTGTGCCAGACGTATTGGTTACCCATTCCTCTGGAATACACGAGGCAAGGCCGAGAGAGGGGACATGTCGTTTGGGTACCACATGTTTCTTTGAATCTCTGCCCAAGAATTGTGATGGAATTATGGCCACATTCCAACTCACATACTTTGGTCTGTCAAGACTGTAAGGTGCCACTCTTGTTGTCTGGCGTTGTCATGAAGAAACAACACTCCTCTAGTCAAACGTCCTGGACGTTTTCTTCGAATTGCATCAATGAAGCATTGACAGAACTTCACAGTACGATTCAGAATTCACATTGTCACCTTTCTTCTTGAAATTGGCTAAAAGCACGCCTTGACAATCCCAGAACGCTGTCAGCACAACCTTTCCTGCTGATGGTGTAACCTTGCATTTTTGGGCACAAGGCGAAGAAGGATGTTTCCATTGCATTGAAGCACGCTTTGATTCGGGCTGGTAGTGATGCACCCATGATTCGTTCTCAGTAACAATTCTGTTTAGCATGTATTCGCCTTCATCTTTGTATCGACAGAGATGATGCAAGGACAAGCCAAATCGATTCATTTTGTGTTCCTCCTTCAATTGTCTGGGTACCCACCTTGAGTACACTTTCTTAAATTTCAATCGATCAAGCATTATGCTGTATGCGGAACCATGTGAGCACCCTATTGCAGATGTTACAGAGTCTATCGTTACTCGCCTGTCACCGCTAATTATCTCCTCCACCCGCTGCACGGATGCTTCTGTTGCAACGTCAACAGAACTGCCAGATCAGATTTCGTCAAAACTATTAGAGCATCCTTAAGAACATTTTTCTACCCAGCTTGCACCTTTTTACGGGAAAAATATTTGTCAGCAAAACCAGGAAGCATTTCTTGATGAATGACCATTGCAGGCAGTCCTTTTGCCCACAAAAATAACGAACAACAGCACGTTGCCCTTTGATTGTACACTCCGTAAGAACAGTCGTCTTTTTGTGTATGCGCTGCGCATGCGCGTGAGGCACCCAGTGCCACCTGACGAACGGGAATATAAAGTTCGATGTTGCACCTAATGACACCTGTAGAAAACACTAACTACATTTACCTGGCATCCCACAGAACTGTGTGACTTACTTATTGACTCCCCTCGTAATTCAGACGTGACAGAATTACGGTCACCGGCGAGTGGCTAATGACTGGCAGGTTCTGACCAACTGATAGTGGAGTCACGTGGCGCTGTTGACTGAATCGTGAGCGGTTGTTGTGTGATCTATTCTGTGAACGTCGGTCATGTTTGCCTGCTAGTGTTTGATCTATTCTGTGAACGTCGGTCATGTTTGCCTGCTAGTGTTTGATCTATTCTGTGAACGTCGGCCATGTTTGCCTACTGGGGCTGTCCAGATATCCAGCTTTCTAGAATCTGACTTAAGACACGTCGTCTGTGCCAGCTTGGTGGTTTCACTAAGATGTTATATTTTAAACTCTGCTGTCTAAAGTTGAGCTGATATCTGTCATCAGTTTTCAACTGTTGGTTGTTGGGAATTATGAATGCCACATCAGACATAGATTTACTATTGGGATACGATCATAAAGGTGCCATGTAGCAATATAAGGGTACAGCACTAAGCTTATGTATTAATAGAAGGTTTACTGTAGAAGAGCAATAAAGGACAAGTGAGAGCAATTCACGTAAAAACAGTTAACTGACACGCACTGATAAATCGAGTAAAGTCAGACCGGAGCACATGATGGTGATGAATAGCACTAAGGGAAACCACTCAGGAAGTTGTGTATCACGTGACCATAACAGCCTAATTCACGAGAAAAGAAACACCTAGAGTCATTCAAGTCTGAGGGTCGACAAAGAGAGGAAAATTTGAAAGATTCTATACTGCGAGGAAATGTTTTCATATTATAAGTTGTGAAAGACTTGTGTACTTTTTACAATGGCGAATAAAGGTTGTAATGGCTGGTCAGAGCGCAGAGTTATTTACGACGATGGCCATCGATCTAAGAGCAAGAACCTGAGCGGAATATTCGTGTCAAGCCAGTTGCCCTCACTGCAGGAACAGTGTTTGCAGTCGAACATAGAAGGTCAACTCTATGTCACTGTTCGCCAGCCACCAAGAAGATACGTAAGTGAGTGTTCCTTAGCTATGCAGTATTCCTGAGTGTCGTGGAATGACAGTATTGTTTAATCTGAACATTGACGAATTGTAGTAAGCGACAAGATTTATATTATTATTAACATTATTTCCAATGAACCACCGGCCCTCCCAGCAATATGGGAACTGGTGATACTGTCTGCTTTTACAAGCATATGTAATAAAGTAAAATTATCAAGGATGCCCGTGGTTACTTGAGTTCCTTTGTTGCTTCTGTGAATCTGCTATGCTTTTTGGACAACGAGCTATAGACAGACAGACAGACAGACAGACAGACAGACAGACAGACAGACAGACAGACAGACAGACAGACAGACAGACAGACAGACAGACAGACAGACAGACATTATTCATATATCCTCCGTTAGCACATGTGGACTACCGATTGTCTGTCACTTGCTTCAAATTATACAATTACTTGAAACAAAAGACATTTCATTTTTCTGCGTATAGTAGACCCTTGTATGGTGGTGACCTTGGAAGTTATTTTTTGACTTCAGAAAATGTCTCTGGCCTTGGTAAATTGTGTATTCATAAATGTAATCTGTACGGACACATTTAAGCCAATGAGAAGTGTTTAGTCGTTATATATGATTAAAATATGTTACGCTTGTGCTAATTTTCATGTTATGTTCCCTATACATTTCGTTTAGGCTATTCATGTAGTCTTGTAATTCAGCTGCTGATTTTGCTATTAGTGCTTGGTCGTCCGCAAACAGGAGTTCTCTAATGGTTAGATTTGCAGATGGTTCTTCTTCTGTGTTCTCGTCATGCGGTGTTCTTGCTGTATCAATAACTACTAAGAAAGCACTTTACAACAAAGTCTTCCTACCAACTCTATGCTACCAATGCCTAACCTGGACAATGACAGAAAAAGAGAAAAGAAAAATCACAACAGAAATGAGATTCCTGAGAAGAATACTCAACTTACCAAGAAGAGATAAGATCCGAAAGGAGGAAATCAGGACTAAAGTGGGGGTTAAAGCAGCACTAGATTTTATTAGAAAACAGCAAGTTAAATGGTTTGGCCAGTAGGTTACCAGTCAACAGCATACCACAACAAGCAATGATGTACAGACCAGAAGGAAACAGAGGAAGAGGCCGACCACATAAACGTTAGCCGGAGGGAATAGCAGAGTCCATGGGAATATAGATACATGAAACCCATAATCGGGCACTCTCGCGAAGTTTATACTTCACCTCGACACCGCAAGGCAAAAGAGGAACATGATGGACATAATGAGATGAGATGTGTTACGCATTTGTGTTTGACTTAGTCATGTATGAAACCATAATCGGATGTAGCCAACCCAATATGTTACCTTGTGACATTATATTCTGTTCCTGAATGACTCTGTCATTGTCATATTCTAGCCATGATATCCACTTCGTTGAAGCGATATAGTTAGTTATGACAGTTATGAGTTAGGGAGTGAGAGACATTTCCTTTTCAGTTTAAGATAATGTGCTTGTTGGAGAATTGTGTGTGGATCCCAGCTGTGAACTGTGACACGGGGGCTTTATGTACGTATTCATTATGTTGCCAGACATGACAGCTACACGATCATTCTGTAATCTTTCTGAATGGCGTTGTTTATGTCTTCGGCAAGATTAATTATGATACAGAAGATGAAGGCAGCGGAACAATCCTTTCAATTTCCCAAGTGACCATGTAGTAATTATTGTCCCCAGGAAAGTTAGTCAATACACTTTTCTTTAGTGATTAACACGTCCGTAATTTACCGTCGAATTGAGTAATAAAACACCGCCGTGGAGCAAGCACGGCAGGGGCTTCTGATCGTCAGAATATGTCCCCTTCCTATAATTGTTGGCCCTTCTCCTGCTTGCTACTCTCTAGGGTCGGGGCCCATCCGGGTCATGACTCTGGGTGGCTTTCCTCTGTCTTGCGTTCTAGAGGTAGCGCTTGAGTTGCTGCGTGTTCGTACCTGCGAAATGTCTCCCCACAAATTACCCCTCTCTCGGGGAAGAGAGCTTTGTACACCCGGTGCTTCATGTCCTACACAAATCCTAGCACCAGTGACCTTGGGAAATCAACTTCCTCCATGCCTATTGCCTCTGTCGCCCCCGTTCGCCTTCGTTGCATTGTTCCTTCTTCGTGCCCTGTTCACGGCGCCGTACTCTGGGAAGCTGCCTCTTCCTCTGGGTTCCTCGACCCGTCTCTTGGTTTCTGCTGCGGATTGTGGTCCTGGCTAGACGACTAGCTCCATGACATGGAGGCTGGACTTCGGCCGACATTTGCCTGACTTTGGCGACTGCTACCGTGCGGCCATTTGCTCTCACTGAACAGTCCCGTTGTCAGATGCACTGTCCTCGCTCGAAGGGAAGTCTATAGAGTTGACACGAGACAGTACAAGTTCTAACTCTAAGTTGAGAGATTGGTTCCGATTGTTTCCCTAGGTAGAGCGCCAGCCGTATATGTTGTCAGTGTCGTTAATGACCCGATCAGATGTCTGGGTTTGGATCCACAAGATCACTCAGATCATACTGTTTACCGCCTGATGGCCGAGTTGTTAGAGCGGATCCACTATCCCCACGTCCACGTGACATCTATAAAACGTTGTTTCTCCATCTGAGTTGCATAATTTATGGATTACTATTTGATTATGATCTTACCAACAGTCCAGATGACACCAAATTGAACAGCTACGTTCTTGAAAAAGTCAACAGCTTCACATACCTAGGAAGCAAAATGACATCTACAGGGGACTCAACACCAGAAATATTATCTAGAATCGCATTGGCATCTAGTGCCTTCAATAAACTGTCAAACATCTGGAAGTCAAAGACACTCAGCAAACACACAAAACTTAAAATCTTCAACTCTTGTGTGATCCCAGTGTTAACGTATGGATGTGAAAGTTGGAAATCAACGGTAGCTTTAGATTTAAAAAATTAGACAATTTCGAGAACAAATGTCTTAGAAGACTTCTAAACATCCACTGGACAGACTTCAGAACCAATTCGCAAATAAGACAAGAGACTAAGCAAGATACAGTATCCAATTTCATAAGAAGACGCCGTTGGAACTACATCGGCCATGTACTCAGAATGGACAAGTCAAGACTCCCCTACCAAGCCCTCATATGGTCACCAGTAGGGAAAAGAAAACGGGGAAGACCAAGAGAGACCCTGCGTAGAACCATCATTAGAGAAGGCTCATTCACTGGCCAAGTAAATATCCAAGATCTACAACAGGTAGCAGCGAACCGCCAGGCATGGAGAGACAGGACTTCTGTCTTATGCGCCGCCTTAGGCTCAAGAGGAAAGACTAACTAACTAACTATGCCGTGTTCATTACTCAAGTATTCATTTCAAGATCTCTTGTTCTCACATAATCATCGAACCTCTATATGTAATCAACAACAGACCTGTCATGGCTGTTCGATTTTCCATTATTACATCTGGGCTCTAGTAATGTTAATAAGCAAATTGTGTGTTTATAGAATATATCGGACGCTGATGTTTCCCCACTCAAGCGGAAAATCAGCAATAATGAAACTGAGATATTAAGTAGGGACGTTTCTGTACATCCTCTCTGAATATTGAAGACTTGGTGTCATAAAACATCACGTGAATAAGCACAGCTGACATAATATCAAATATCAACGCAATCAGTTTGTTTGAACTAATTGCATTCTTTTGTATTCTCTCATCAAGCCACGTAAACAAATTATGGGATGGGTTATATAACGGGCCTAGGTTGATATGCTAGATCACTCTGAGTAGTCGCACCATATTACGTCAGACCAACGGCAAGTGAACCTTTCACTAGGTAAGTGTGTACTGTATTGTCCTGTCTCTCAGCCGGTCTTATCTCGCGGCCGGTCCTGTCTCTCAGCCGGTCCTATCTCTCGACCGGTCCTGTCTCTCGGCCGGTTCTATCTCTCGGCCAGTTCTATCTCTGGGCCGGTCCTGTCACGCTACAGACATTCTATAGCAACTTCCCCACCAGCCAGGCACTCCAATGTTGACCTGCTCATGTATGGCGGCTGTGTTGGGGCGCTTCTCCTTGTCAGTCGAGCTAGCCATCTCTTGGGCTAACCTTGAAACTTGCTAATCATCTTGTGTCTATATTATCGATCTTCTACAGCTGGACATACTGCAGCTGACGTCTGCACTAACAAATCTCTTTTTGAATAAAGAATCTCTTAACAGCTAACCTATCCTGGTCAAAGGACTGCTTAGCGCGCTGACGCAAATCTCGCTAACAATATTCCGATGTGATAAATGATGTTAACGAACTCCTTCACACATTGACCCAGCAACCTTGACTACCTAACCTATACAAACTCAGATATACACCTGGCTAAAGGATCTCTTCACATCCTGATCTAGTAATCCTTGTTAAAGGATCTCTTCACATCCTAATCTAATAATCCTAGTTAAAGCATCTCTTCATATCCTGATCTAGAAATCCTAGTTAAAGCATCTCTTCATATCCTGATCTAGAAATCCTAGTTAAAGCATCTCTTCACATCCAGATCTCATAACCTAGCTTAATTATCTCTTCACATCTCCCCTCTTCTTAGGATTATTTATGTCACTGCACTTATCCCTTCCGCCTTGTGATTATATTTGTGTAACTAAACATGTCCCATTCGTCTTTGCATTATGTTTATGTAACAACACATATCTCCTCCGTCGTATGATTATATTTATGTAACTGCACATATCTCTTCCGTTGGTGCTTGAGACTGTGAAGGTAAGTTTATGATTATTCATAGCAAGCGTGTGCATTACTTATGAATACCTCTTCTTTAACAGTACAGTCTTCACAACGGCTGGAATCATTGTCGTGTCAACAACACCATATATATTATTACTGTGACCCCACACGATTATCATCAGCTCACGTATTCTTGAAGATAGTCTGATGTCTGTGTCGTTACAGAAGACCTCAACCATGAAGTCCACCATGATCACCTGTGTGGTTCTGCTACTGGCCACCTCTGCTCTCACTGGTAGGTCTGGACTGTGTTATAAAAACCATGCACGTAGATATTGTTAATCCAAGCGTCTGTATTTGTTATCTATAGCAAGCTAGTGTGTATGAGATATCTGGACAATGTGTATATCTGGGCTATAGCAAGCGAATGTATTAGACATGGACAATGTGCCTATCTGTGCTATATCCAGCAAGTATATACTAGTTATCTATACAGTGTGTCTATCTGTGCTATAGCCAGCGAGTATATACTAGTTATCTATACCATGTGTCTATCTGTGCTATAGCCAGCTAGTATATACTAGTTATCTATACAATGTGTCTATCTGTGCTATATCCAGCGAGTATATACTAGCTATCTGTACCATGCGTCCATCTCTCCACTTTCCTGCCCATGATAATTGCGATTGTACATCCCTTGAGTCAAAGATCCCAATGACATCGTGTCTCTGATTTAGCTGAAAGTAACCAGCGCGAGCTTCAATCAACAGCTGAGGCTGGCACACAGTACAGAGATGTTTCACAGCCTCATGACCCCCCAAGACAGCATATCACGTGACCACCTGGGTTTCAGTGATGTCCCTTGTATGTTTCTAATTCGTGATTCTATGGCATGCTATTTTTAGATAATAAAGTAGCAGAAACACTGTTATTATATATATATATAATTTGTTTGTTTGTGTGTGTGTGTATCTGCATGTTGTGAAATTGTCATTACACATCCCACATCAGTTAATTACGTCTCTAGGTGGGCATGTGTTTATATGCATGTAACTCTTACTCAAATAACTTAACCTTAGTTTTCATAATCAATCAATCATGTGCCATGCCGGAAAGCGTAGGCGGTCATGACTCGCCATTTCACTCGATCACCAGTGTCGTGGATCAGCTCAGTGTTCCTGTCTCGTCCATGCCATGTGGCCAAGCCATCCAGGTATTTTTCTCTCGGTTTTCATAATGCACGTATTGAAACAACTTCTCTAATGCAATCGATCAAACTATTTATGTTAGCGATAATGTTTGTTCATTCCACGTAACTTGATGTGGTTGGTGTTCCAATAAATGAAAGAATATGTAATGTATGTGTTATGGGAAGAAACGGTGTGATGTTCTGCAAATTAAACAATTAAACAATGTATCATTGTTTTTACTTCTATCTTTCTACAGTACAAATATCGCTACCAGGTAATCGATTGTTTCAGTGCCTCTCTAGTAATTGCTAATGACATGTTTCCTAGAGATAAAATAATTCATGCAACATAATCACGTATCCGCAATCTCTTGTGTTTATGTGTTTTATTGATGGTTTTATGGTCTTGCCTCATATGTTATGTGTTTCACCGCTAGTACTCATCCTTGTCCAGCTTCGCTTTTTTAATGCATTTTATGATATTTATTATCTCCAGGCGTACATGCCTTCTGTGTATCTGGCTTCACATAGCACTCATATAGTGATGAATCTCCCACTTCTCTCATACCTTTCCCGTTTCTGTCTTGCTGTTCAGCAATTAGTCATCATGATAATAAAGACAATTATGTCGATTCTTCTTCTTCTTCTTCTTCAGCATTCCCAGCCACTGAGGTTCTTTGCTGCAAATACAAGCCGTCTCCATTCGTCTCTCTGGTTGACCTTCTCTTGCCAGTCGTTGATTCCAAGTGCTTGTAGGTCTGTATATATGTTATCTCTCCACCGTCTTCTTGGTCTACCTCGGGGTCTACGGTCATTTATTTCCTGAGTGTAAGCGAGTTGTGCTTCCCTATTATCTTCCATTCTTTCTATATGCCCCAGCCATTGTAGTCTATTAGCCTTCATTATACCAGTGATTAGCAGGGACTTAAACAGATCATGAATCTCTTTGTTGCTTCTTCTTTTCCACTCTCAAGTTTGTGTATCCCTAATGGGCCCAAAGATGCGTCTTAAGACCTTGTTCTCAAAGGTTTGTAACAAGGCTTCGTCTCCTTACGTTGTACTCCAGGTTTCAGAGCCATACAGCACAACTGGTCTGATCAATGTTTTGTATATTGTGATTTTGGTGTTACGAGATAGTACATTTGATTTTAGTAGATGTTGTAGTGCATAGTATATCTTATTTCCAGAGTTGATTCTTGTTTGTATTTCTTCCCTTATGATGTTGGAGCTGTTGAAGATTGTACCCAAGTATTTGTATGTTTCCGTTCTTTTAATGGTCATATTATCTATTTGTATGTGGCCAGAGTTTTAGCCATTCCTTCTTTTGAAATTACCATATATTATGTCTTATCTTGGTTGATAACCAACTCCATATGTTGGGCTTTTTCCTTTAAGTGAGTCAATATTTCCAATGTATTTTGTTCGTTTTCCCCTATAATATCTATATCATCTGCATAGCCAAGCAGTTTGGATGTTCCTCCAATAGCACATTCCTCCTTTACCTTCCTTACAACTTTCTCTAGAGCCAGATTAAAAAGGAGCGGCGATAGTGCATCACCCTGTTTCAAGCCAGATGTTATTTGCAAAGAGTCTGATTTCCTGCCTTTATATGTTACTATATTATAAGTATCTTCCATGCATAGTCTGGTCATGTTGATTAAATTCCTTGGTGTTCCAAATTCCTGCAAAGCATTCCATAGATTATTCCTATGGACACTACCATAAGCATTTTTAAAATCCACAAAAATGTTATGGAGATCTATTTTATATTCCCATCTTTTCTCGGCTATTTGTCGTAAGATAAATATCTGATCTGTTGTTGATCTGTTATGTCTGAAACCCGCCTAGTAGTCACCTAATATGTCTTCTGAAAATGGTTTTAGTCTATTTAGTAATACCGCGGATAGTATCTTATAGCTTATGGACAGGAGTGATATTCCTCTATAATTTTCACATTGAAACTTGTCTCGTTTCTTAACTCTTTCACTACCAAACAAAAATTGGGCTGTGACCAAACAGAAATTTATGGCAGAAAATTGGAACTTGGGGTGTGTTACAGTAATGCTTTTAAAATGGTTAAAATGGTAGCAGATCTATTGTATTACATATCAAATTAAAGAGGATTGCACAAGGAACATGACAGTGTTAATAATTAATTGATAGGTTACAAATATTATGACAATAATGAGAGGTTTAATAATAACAACTGAAATTAAAGAGGTAAAAATTATTTAAAAAACTGCACTTATAAGGTGTTTTCTACACTCCTATACTGCTAATCATGTTTAATTTACTGAATAATCAAACAAACACCACTTGTCTTAAAGAATATAAACAGTATTGCTCATTAAAATAACCCAAAAAGAAGTTTTGGTGCATATTCTGAACCATGTATTTTTCACAAAAAATGACAAAAAATATGATATAGATAGGTATCAATAATGACTCTTTCCAGTCATGGGGTAATTCTTCTGTCGTCCAGATTTTTATTATTAGTTCGTATAGCTTTAGATGTAATGCATGGCCACCTGCCTTTATAAATGCAACAGCAATTCCGTCAGCTCCAGTTGCCTTATTGTTTTTAAGTCGTGTTATTACATATAGGATTTCTTTAAAAGCAGGTTCTTCAGTTTGTGGTTCACACGTTAGTACCGCTTCCCGTGGGAAAGTGTTACCTGGAGCTTCACAGTTTAGTAATTCAACAAAGTATTCTTTCCATGTGTTACATATTTCCTCATTGGTATTTATCATATTCCCAGTTTTGTCTTTTAAACCATTATGTCGATGATACATAAACATAATTTAATTAGATAACTGCATGGGTATTGACATGATTACAAGTTCAGAAACAAAATCATAATGATTCTAAACTGTTTTCTTATTTTGTTTTCTCTGTTTTTATTATGTAATAAAAACAGAGAAAACAAAATAAGAAAACAGTTTAGAGTCATTATGAATAAAAACAGTCTCCATGAAAAGATTTCTCAGTCTGGCCTTTTTCTTGTCTTTTCTGAAGTAGAATACCCTTGTATACCTGGAGAATGGACTTTAAGCAAAACACGAATGTCTAGTTAGAGATCTACCTAACTCTATCTATATCTAATGATATGATAACTGTTACAGTGTAGCGAACTGGTTAAGTCAGAAATAACATAACTCCAGCAGTCTCCTGATGAATGACATTTAATTGTAGTTGCTTCAGGTTTACAGACTTTTATAAATATCGTAGACAAATAACAGAGGTCCAGATATCTCGACAATACTTTATGGTGACTTAAACGTGACCTCGCTCTAAGACTCTGGCTAATCACTAACCCGTTGCTATTTTTTCCGTCACGCGTGAGCATCCCTAGTTATTTACATTTTCCCAGGGTGCTCCCGCGTGCACTGAAGTTTCGACCCTTTTTCTCTTGCACGCCGACTTAGATTCCCTTAACAGAGACAGACACTCTGTTATATTCCTTTCTACCCTCAACGAGACTTTTCCCCGAAAAGTCTTAACCGAAAACTTATCTACCACCATTTACAACTCTTCTTTATAGTAACTTCGAGATAACTATCCTCTATTTCTATATCCCTAACTCCCTTGCCCCAAATAATCGTAATATTTATAGCCAACCGCTATTCTCCTAAATTTTACCAATTCCCCCTTTCGTACAATCTATTACTTATTCTTCCTTAAAAGCTCGCCCGTTTTACAAAAAAACCATTTAACTGTACCTCGTATATCGCAAATCACACCCACTCTTCTGGTCATTAGTCTTCACAACCTTCATGTGGTCAATTACCATTACTTCTTCTTCTCTTTATTAAGACCATTGCAATACGCTTGCATTGTTTCATAGTTAAAAATAGAGAGGTATGTCCATCATCCAAATTGTTGTTATATAAACAAAATTGAAGATTATCATGCATTATGAAATACACATAACATACTCTCGCGGACATCAAGGATAAACACAGGATAGACAGAGGATCGGTTGGTGTGCACCATATAGACAGTAAGAAATAGTCACATTTATCCTCCCTTGCACACACAAAACTTTATACAAAATAAAGTTTAAAAAAAAAAAAACTATCATATAATCCATGAAAAATGTACTTCAATCATGTTAAAAACTCTATTTTTACACTCTCAAGATTAAAATTATTATTCTACTTCCTGACCTGTATCAACAGTCAGTGATATATGCTTTTATGACTGTACAAACCTCTACTTTTACTTATTTCATGCGTCCCTAATTAAAATTGATAATGTTCATGGACATACTTACTTTCCAAATACTGTACTGACTTATGTTTATAGCTGATAACTCCAGCCCCTCGCAATCCAAACATGGGTTTTAATCCATGTATTAACTCTGATAACACAGCACCTATTTCAACCCCCCATATTTCTTACTTCCCATGACTTCTTTTTCTGCTATTCACAGCTTTTTTCCCCAACTATATTCTAGTTAAACCCCATCATCCCATGTGTTTCTATTCTTAAACATTTTTGAGATTCATCGTTCATTTATTATGAACGTATCTAATTTATTTCTAAACCATTATAATATGTACTGACATCCCCCAGCTTTATCTATCGCCATCTACTAAGCTTTCAAACATGGCCCTCACCCCATGTTTTTCTAAACTTACTACTACTGAGAATGCAAATATGTCTCTCTTTATAGTCTAAAGTCGTTTGCTTATTATTTTCTGAACGAAGGATCCTATTCAATATTTAATAAGATCTAAATCAACTCTGTACTCAGAACAAAACAATAACAGTTTCCCAAACAAGTCTCAACTTAATATATTAATTTACACAAGTTAAAATAACTGAAACTACAATTTTTGAGTCATTAAAAACCAAACATTTCAAAACGAAACTCTCTCCCCGCCCAATATACACAGATAGAAGACAAATTGTTTTTTTTTTTTTTATGTACGGAGGTTGATGAAACACAGTAGCTGTAGATTACAGAGTAATGTGATAATTAGAACAGGTTTAGTAGATAGTCTGGTCAAGGTTTGTTAAGTTTTTCTTTGCTTAAAATTGAAATTTCAATGCATCATGTATAGTATGCTACACTATTTTGATTGACTTGGTTCTGTAAAATGATTACCATTTAATTTTAGGATAGGACTTGTTGTGTTTTCCTTCTTTTAAAGGTAAATTATCAGTTCAAAAAAGAAACCGGTAATGTTAGGTAACATTAAATAATGTAATGCTTGTTTTATTATGTATATTATGTTTTCTTAAGTTACATAAGCTTAGTGCTGTACCCTTATATTGCTACATGGCACCTTTATGATCGTATCCCAATAGTAAATCTATGTCTGATGTGGCATTCATAATTCCCAACAACCAACAGTTGAAAACTGATGACAGATATCAGCTCAACTTTAGACAGCAGAGTTTAAAATCAGATCACACATTTTAAATCTTCCTTAAGAAAAAAAAATTCTTCTCCTGCTATCTGCACATATTCTATCAATCTATTTGCCATATTTCCACCTTCTCAACAATTCTAGATTTTTCTCTATAAGTGCCATCTCTAAATCGAAGTTTTCATTTTCATGATGAGAAGTTGTAATGTCTTCACTCATACTATCATTTCCATCAGTCTCTGACTTTTCTTCCATTTCTCGTTCTTCTGTGTTTACATTGCTGGCCTCTAATTTTTTCCGTTGAATATCTAATCTAATTTGTTTGTCTTGATTCCTTAAAGACCGTTCTAACAGTGGCATGTCTTCGTCACTTGATGAGTCTTCCCTAATTCTCTTCTGTCTTTTAACTTCTCTATCTCTTTGTCTCTCTATTCTCCTTTTCACTGCTTGTCTGGTATTTTTAAATGGAGCGGTTACCTCCTCCTCCATAGATTCAACACTATTATAACCATCATACGTATTATTTTCTTCAGCCCCAAGAATTTTCGGTACTGTTTCTGCTTGTTCACCAGTTTCGTCATAAATTGGTGTTGTTATTGTATGTTTTTGTACCAGTTCTTTTCCAAAATCTAAGGGTATCGTATATTGAACTCGTCTGACGAGTTGTCCATCTGAGTATACCCCTTCTGTATAATTATTATTATTATCGTCTCCCTTATCTTCATTATCTCGTCTTAAATGCTCCACGTGTGACCGCGCCACATGTCCTGTGATTTGGTTCTTGATACTATATGATACCGGACCTAACTTTTCTAAAATGTAATATCCTGGAATCCAATGAGCATCAAATTTGGAGTTTCTTCTATGTTTTTTATAGTAAACTCTATCACCTACTTTAAATTCCTGTAGTTGTGTATTTTTATCTGCGTATTTCTTCTGTCTTTCTCTGGCTTTAATTATATTGTTTCTTAACCTTACATGCGCTTTGTGCATTTCTTGTATAATTACTTCCTGAAAATCCTCCCCCATATATTTACGTCTCGGTTTTAACAGATTGTCAATTGGGAGTATTGGTTCTCTTCCGTGTAATAAGTAAAATGGTGAAAAACCTGTCCCTTCATTTTGATTTGTGCGTATCGCGCCCAATGCAGATCACAAGTAAAGATCCCAATCCCTATCATGTTCCTCTACAATTTTTGCTATTATATTATATAATGTCCGATGTTGTCTCTCATTTTTCGCATTTGAGGAAGGTCTATAATAAGAAGTTTTTATGTGGGCGATATTCAAATCTTGTAATAATTTCTCAAACTTCTTGTTCACGAACTCCTTTCCATTATCTGTGAGTACCGTCTGTGGGCAACTAAACCTTGGTATGTACTCTTGTAGAAAAATATTAATGATAGTATCAGCGCTCTTATCCGGAATCGCATAAACCTCCGGCCAAAGACTATAGCAATCCACGATATGAAGTAGGTATACATTCCCCGATAACGTTCTAGGGTGAGGACCTGAAATATCTAAACTCACCTTTCTGCATTGGAAACTGAGGAATGTCAGTATCTTGTAAGGGACATTTGATCGTTTTCATATTTCTTAACCTACATTTCTCACACGCGTCAACATATTTACAAGCGCTTTTAAATAAATTCGGCCAATAATATTTATTCTTGAGGGCTTTAACTAACTTGTCTCGACCAAGATGACCATTCTCATCATGATATGCCTTTAGAATTTCAATTTCCAAATGCTTCGGAATGTATTTTCTCAACTCTTCACTTTTTTCACTCACATAATATAACTGATTGTCATCCTGCAAGACTAAAAAATTCTTCTTAGAACTGTTTTCACCCGTTTCATTCAACTTCTGTTTATTTCTATAACTTTCGGATCCAATTCTTGTTCTTCTTTCATATTAAACTGCATTAATTGTGGATCTTCCGCTATTGGTTCGGATTCCTGATCTGACAGTGAGCTGCTAAAATTTTCTCTATTCAAGATGGCTGAATCTAGTATATTTACTTGCCAGTTTCGGTCGTCTATCTCCGGTTCTCCCTCATCTTTAGTGTTTCCTGATGAGTCTGGATATGGGATTCTGGATAATAAATCTGCACATGTATTATTTTTACCAGATATGTACTCCACTTTTGCGTTATAGCCTTGTAAATTTAGCGCCCATGTTTGTATTTTTCTATTTTGTACTGGGGCTTCTAACAAAGATTTTAATGGCATGTGATCAGTTCTTATAATAAAATTGGCGTTATTTAAGTAACAATCTAGTTTCTGTAAAGCATAGTGTATAGCGTATGCCTCTTTTTCTATGGTCGGCCATTTTTTCTGAGATTTACTAAGTTTGTGTGACAAAAAATAGATTGGTCTTTCGTTTTTAACTCCTGGTATTCCTGAATTTACCCTTCATATGGTTGCGTTAAACATGCTCCTATGGCGTTATCTGATGCATCTGTATATAAAATCAATTGTTTGTCTAGATCTCGATGTGCCAGCAATGGGACTACTGTTAAACTATTTTTCAAAAAATCAAATGCTTTCTGACAATCTTCATTCCATTTAAATCTTGCATATTTGCAAGTCAGATTAGTGATGGGTTCTGCTATCTGTGCAAAATTTGGAATGAACCGACGGTAGTACCCACATGTACCAATAAAAGCTCGTACTTCTTTCACGTTGGTCGGAGCAGGTAGTTCTTTAATGACTTTCACTTTGTCCTGATCTGGTTTAATTCCTTCTCTATCGATGATGTACCCCAAATACTTAGTTTCTGTTTTTAGGAATTCACATTTACTGAGTTTCAATTTAACATCGTGTAATCTTAGTCTATCAAATACCTACTTTTACGTGTTTCAGATGGTCTTGTACGTCTCCTGCTGTGTGGATTAAAATGTCATCTATGTATGCTAATGCAAACTTTTGCAAGCCCTCCCGTACTTGATTTATTAATAGCATATAATGAGAAGGCGCCGTCTTGATCCCAAAAGGCATTCGTAAAATTCGTAAGAACCTGCATGAGTACAGAAAGCACTTTTTTTCTGAGCATCCGGCGACATAGGGATACACCAAAATTCTGACCTAGCGTCTAGCGTAGTGAAGAAGGTAGACCCATTAAGTAGCCCCAAAATATCGTCAATCACCGGCAATGGATAAGCTACATTCTTGGTGATTTTGTTCAGGGCCCTGTAGTCACAGCAGAAACGGTGACTCCTGTCCTTCTTGGTCACTATAACAATCGGAGATGACCATTATGACTTGGATCTTGTTATGATTCCCGCGTTTAGCATATCTTCTATTGCTTTTTCTACAATCTCTCTATTCCTTAGTGGAATTCTATATGGTTTCAAACTAATTGGTGGATGATTTCCTGTGTCTATTTCCATAGTAACTGTCTTAGTCTTACCTAACTCAAGGTCATTAATAGCAAAATCATCCTGATTTTTTCTTACTAAGTCTTCTAATACTTCTTTATACTCTTGCGGAGCTTTTAATTGTGATAATAACTCTTGTTCTCTCTTCAAAACTGTCGTTGTTTTGTCTACTGAATGTACTTGAGATGGATATTTTCTGAATGCATGGATCGATTCATCATTCCGTCTTGTCCAACTTCCTCTACTTCTATTTCGATTATTAATAGGGCCTTCTGGATATTTATTTATTGACAATCCTTCTTTAACAGTCGTTGCTATGTTGTTAAGATCACGTACTATTTTTGCAATCACACACCCTCTATACAATTTAATATCCTTCCCTGTGTTAATAAAAATCATTACCGGAAAACTGAAATGTCTATTTAATGTTATTATTCCATCTGTGACTTCTAACCCTGGTTCATCTATTATCTCTCTCTCTCTCTCTCTCTCTCTCTCTCTCTCTCTCTCTCTCTCTCTCTCTCTCTCTCTCTCTCTCTCTCTCTCTAACTCTGTTACTGTAACGGTTTGTCCCGTCGAAAAATAAGGATTTTTTTTTTAATTTTTGCTTGTATCAGATTGACTGTCTGTGGTTTTAAAGTCATAGATGTTTTAACTCTGACTAGGGCCGATACGTGCATGTCTTCTTCTAAATCCACATAGACGTCTTGAAATCTCAACTTATGTAAATCAAAATAAAGCCTTACACCATTTTTTATCAAAAAATCTCTACCTAGAATCATGTTCCTATTTAACCCTTTGACCACGTGAAAAAGATCATTACGTTTATGTTTCCCAACCTAAAGTCGATCATTGTTTGTCCAATCACTTCCAAATTTTGTCCAGTGACTGAGTGAAGAGTATCTTGATTCTTAAATATTCTGGAATTCTTTAATATGCGATATAAAAACATTTCTTTGATTACACTGACTTGCGCTCCTGAATCAATCAATGTTCTAATTCTAAAGTTTCCTATTTCTATGATGCATGAACTGGGATCGATCATATTCACTGAAAAGTGTTTTATCTCTCCCAGTTGAGGCCATTTTCTATATTCTCTATTTCTACTTGTCCTCCTATACTTGTCATTTGGGTAATTGATATATTCACTCATTTTTTGGGACCTTTTTGTTTTCCCTCCTACCGAAAGTCCTACTCAGTAAGTGGGACGCCAGTTTTCCTACGTTCTTTACCTTGTAAAATTCCTCTGTCTGTCTTCAAAATTTCTATTTGGTCCACTGTTTACACTTCTATTCTGTGCACTAACCTGAGCACGTCTGTTACCACAAAATCTAAAAGCGTGTCCCCTCTGACCACAACTCCAACAAACCATATTTGTGCTACCTACCGTCTCTCTTATAGGGTTTCTCATTTGTCTTTCTCTATCATGAGTATTTTGATTATTATTTCCCTTCAGTGTCTGTAAATCTCCCCGTATTCTCCATCCGTATCTTGTCTGTCCTATCTCCATAGGTTCCTCAATTCTCTCTTCTCTATTACTTCATATCTCTCGTCCTACCCTTAGTCTAAATTTCCTTCTCAAACCTTCTTCCTGTATTGCTATATTCACAGCCTGTGATAACCTCGCAGGATTTTCTCTCATAAGTTTAAATTTAAGTCCATCTGACTTTATCCCATCAACAAAAATTCCAACCAGCATCCTCTCCACTTCCTCGCCTTGAACATTCTGGCCTATGAATGCTTCTTCAGCTAGATTAATCAGCCTATCACTATATAACTGAACGCTTTCTCCATTATCTTGCCTAGATTGTCTTAATACTGAAAAAGCATGTTGGGGATCCGTGATCTCAGCATATTTCCGAGCCAAGTCATCTTTAAAATGCTCCCACGTCTCATCTGTTCCTGCTTCCAATTTTCTTCTAATATGATCTGAGACAGGCGATACACTTGTCTTATAAGCTAAATTTTTCTTATCTTCGTCTGTGGCGGCACCCATTAAATAAGCATGTTTTTCTATGGACACAATCCATTTTTAAAAATAGTTTGCTTGTCCACTAAACTTATCAATGTCAACAGTTATGCTTTGTTGTTTCAAAACTGTGTCTAACTTGGATATGGCTCTACCTACACCACCAAGCACCTGTTCTAAGGAAAGGTCCTGAGGTTCCATTGCAAATTTGTACGAAACAATTCAATATAATAATAATATGTTAATATAATAATATGTTAATTACACTTATCAGGTCCTATAATCTTCTAATATTACAATATTAAATTTATGCTTTACAAGTGTTGGCTGTCAACGATTAGGGTACCTGCCTGTAGTTAGACACTGGTCGAAAACTGCATATTAATGGTTCTCAGGTTTCACTCTTGTATGCTGAGAGGCACGATTAAATGTATCTGGCACGACTCGAACAAGGATCGACAAGGCGGGCTTCACCACCCCGTAAGGATCGATAAGGCGGGCTTCACCACCCCGTAAGGATCGATAAGGCTCGACAAGGCGGGCTTCACAACCGCATAAAGATATTTAAACTGATTCAGCGAAGCGGGCTTCACAACCGCATAAAGATATTTAAACTGATTCAGCGAAGCGGGCTTCACAACCGCATAAAGATATTGAAACTGATTCAGCGAAGCGGGCTTCACAACCGCATAAAGATATTGAAACTGATTCAGCGAAGCGGGCTTCACAACCGCATAAAGATATTGAAACTGATTCAGCGAAGCGGGCTTCACAACCGCATAAAGATTCTTAAGGTTGATTTGTTCCACTGCCAGTTAAGGTCGGCATTTTGGAAACTTCTTGAAGTCCGTTCAGCAGAAGTCTGATAACGTGCCAGTGTGTCAAAGGCACCGCATTTCCCCAATAAGCGCAGTATGAAGTAGTGGCTGTATTAAATATAGTGGCCCAGTACCTCCGTTATGTACCGCGACAAATTAAGTTGTTTAGACTGGTCCACGGCACCATTTCGCTTATGTGACCGTGTATCGAATTGGTGAAGTAAGAAATAACATAACTCCAGCAGTCCCTGATGTATAACATTTAATTGTAGTTGCTTCAGGTTTACAGACTTTTATAAATATCGTAGACAAATAACAGAGGTCTAGATATCTCGACAATACTTGATGATGACTTAAACGTGACCTTGCTCTAAGACTGCTGGCTAATCACTAACTCGTTGCTATCTTTTCCGTCACGCGTGAGCATCCCTAGTTATTTACATTTTCCCAGGGTGCTCCCGCGTGCACTGAAGTTTCGACCCTTTTTCTCTTGCATGCCGACTTAGATTCCCTTAACAGAGACAGACACTCTGTTATATAACGTCTGAATAGGTGAATGTTACTATTCTAACCTGCTTTATTCTACTTTCTGATTAAAGAAATACCCGGACTTAGCGCCCCCCCCCCTCCCAACTTGTCGGATGTATAGATTGATGGCTCAATCCCAAAGCGAGAAAGGATGCTAAATTCCTTTTTCCCAATGTGATCCTGCCCGTTAAATTATGTTAACCTTTAATTGCTCAGTTGCTTGAGTCCATAAATAGAGTTTATAATTGTGGTGTGTCATACTTCCGGCGTCTTCCATTGCACGTCATGTCTTGGAAACCGTTCATGTCATTAATAGAGACAGCGCTTTTAGCGTGTTGTTTCATATGTCATCGTCTTGCTCCTATCTAGGTATCTGAGCTCGGGTTCACACAGGCAACAATAACTCCGTTCGCTATGATATCGAACATTTATTGTATTTCAATATACAGTGCGTTGGCGCAGTGGGTAAACAGACCCGCGATATATTACATATCACAGATAGTTAACATCAAACACATAGTTATCATACAACAGTCTAGCAAACTATCTAGCCTATGAATATATATATATCTATTGATATCTATTGAGTCCCTCTCAGGCAGGCCCTGTTGCCTCTCTCAAGTCCGTCTGTCCTCTGCCGGTCTACACGTGTCCCAATCCGACACGGGTGGTAACTCTGTCCGAGTTCCTCGTGGACCCCGCATTAGGCGGGCCACATCAGTGTCCACGGAACCATGGACTCAATGACCAGTAATTCGAGAAGGCTCTAGATTACTCGGGCTTTGAGTGACTCACTTCTATCCCTTGGGCTGGAGTTGCAGCCCTCTAATTAATATCTCTAAAGGTGAGGCGGTGACAGGATTCCCCCCTCTCCCCTGATGATGGTTTGTTATAGGGTAATTAGATCTGTTCTAATTCTGTCACCGAATCACATAAAGTAGGTGTTTGTAGTTTGGTGGGCAGTAAACTGGTTACCTACATAGTGGCATCAAAACTCATGTATTCTCCCATACACCACTTTTCTGATTTGGTGAAGAGATCACTCTGTATCCTGTGTCCTTAAAAATGCTTAACTGACCGAAGTTACGTGACGTTTTAGTAGTTGTATTTACAACCCGCCCTTCTCATAGTACCCCACTGGTACCAAGACAATTAACCTCTGTATTAAAGAGGATTAACAAGACCGGAGTCCTGGCTAATTAAGTACACCTTCAAATCTTGATCTGTGTGTGCATTTCAATACACTTTTACTCTCGTATGTTGTATAATGCTACATATGTAGTTACCTTGTTATTTTATCCCCCTCAGACTACATGTGTCCCTGTTGGCTTGTTAGTGTGTTGACTAATAAGTTGCTGTTTCTAATAAAGTGACTGTATTTTAAATTGATAGTGTTGAGTTTTAAGGTTTGTGTAACGTGTGTGCTGAGTGTGTGGCGTATTTCCAAGCGTCACGAGTTGGGATAAACTCAATCATGAATTACATGATCAGGCATTCCAAGTAGTGGTGCTTAGATGTATCCTAACTACTAAACTAAGTATACTATACTAACTACTTGTAACAAGCTACGTGGAGGGTCCCAAGTAACTTCTTCTTCTTCTTCAGCATTCCGAGCCATTGAGGTTCTTTGCTGCAAATACAATCTGTCTCCATTCGTCTCTCTGGTGGACCTTCTCTTGCCAGTCGTTGATTCCAAGTGCTTGTAGGTCTGTATGTATATTATCTCTCCACCGCCTTCTTGGTCTACCTCGGGGTCTACGGTCATTTATTTCCTGAGTGTAAGCGAGTTTTGTTTCCCTATTATCTTCCATTCTTTCTATATGCCCCAGCCATTGTAGTCTATTAGTCTTCATGATACCAGTGATTAGCGGGGACTTAAACAAATCATAAATGTCTTTGTTACTTCTTCTTTTCCACTCTCCACTTTGTGTATCCCTAATGGGTCCAAAGATGCGTCTTAAAATTTTGTTCTCAAAGGTTTGTAACAAGGCTTCGTCTCCTTTCGTTGTACTCCAGGTTTCAGAGCCATACAGCACAACTGGTCTGATCAGTGTTTTGTATATTGTGATTTTGGTGTTACGAGATAGCGCCTTTGATTTTAGTAGATGTTGTAGTGCATAGTATATCTTATTTCCAGAGTTGATTCTAGTTTGTATTTCTTCCCTTATGATGTTGGAGCAGTTGAAGATTGTACCCAGGTATTTGTATGTTTCCGTTCTTTTAATGGTCATATTATCTATTTGTATGTGGCCAGAGTTTTTAGCCATTCCGTCTCTTGAAATTACCATATATTCTGTCTTATCTTGGTTGATAACCAGCCCCATCTGTTGGGCTTTTTCCTTTAAGTGAGTCAATATTTCTAATGTCTTTTGTTCACTTTGCCCTATAATATCTATATCATCTGCATAACCAAGCAGCTTGGATGTTCCTCCAATATCACATTCCTCCTTTACCTTCCTTACAACTTTCTCTAGAGCCAGATTGAAGAGTAGCGGCGATAGTGCATCACCCTGTTTCAAGCCAGATGTTATTTGGAAGGGGTCTGATTTCCTGCCTTTATATGTTACTATATTATAAGTATCTTCCATGCATAGTTTGGTCATGTTAATTAACTTCCTTGGTATTCCAAATTCCTGCATAACATTCCATAGACTATTCCTATGGACACTATCATAAGCCTTTTTAAAATCCACAAAAATGTTATGGAGATCTCTTTTATATTCCCAATGTTTCTCGGCTATTTGTCGTAAGATAAATATCTGATCTATTGTTGATCTGTTTTGTCTAAAACCCGCCTGGTAGTCACCTAATATGTCTTCTGAATATGGTTTTAGTCTATTTAGTAATACTGCGGATAGTATCTTATAGCTTGTGGACAGTAGTGATATTCCTCTATAATTTCCACATTGGAACTTGTCTCCTTTCTTAAAGATAGGTATCAATAATGACTCTTTCCAGTCATGGGGTAATTCTTCTGTCCTCCAGATTTTTATTATTAGTTCGTATAGCTTTAGATGTAATGCATGGCCACCTGCCTTTATAAATTCAGCAGCAATTCCATCAGTCCCAGTTGCCTTATTGTTTTTAAGTCGTGTGATTACATATAGGATTTCTTCAAATGTAGGTTCTTCAATTTGTGGTTCGCATGTTAGAACCTCTTCCTGTGGGAAAATGTTACTTGGAGCTTCACAATTTAGTAATTCAATAAAATATTCTTTCCATGTGTTGCACATTTCTTCATTGGTATTTATCATATTCCCATTTTTGTCTTTTAAACCATATGTGTTGTGTCCCAAGTAACTATGTAACAATATTTCTATGTTATTCTATAGCCCTGGCTGGGATAGGTCTTTGCTTGCCAACCCTCCTCCGTTTCCCCCGGACTCACTGTCACTCTCTCTTTCGACCTCAGGACCTATTTCCTGCAGGGTCGTTCTGGCTGACACGCACACAACATGACGTTCTTCAACATATTTGTAATTGTAAATTTAATAACTCAATACATAACAGCACAGAAAAAAATATCTGGCGATTAACTCATAAACATCTACACACAATCTAGAGAGAAAACTAGTCCATACAATATCAACACAAATATAAATATCCTAGACCATCGTTTTCCATATTGTCCCATGAATTCACCACCACCTCACAGCAAGTTCCCTGGTCTTTATTTCCCGCGTAGGTTGTTCGAACAACAAGGTTCCATCGATCCAGGATTCCAAGTTTCCGTGGCATACACGAATGTAGTGTGTCCAATGGTTAGGGAAAGTGCCCTGGGATCACGTGGCACAATTTTGGTGGGGAAATACTCAAGGAGAATAAATAGGATATATGCACGGGTGTGTCAGTGACTTAGGCGGGATTTAGCCCAAAATGCAAACATACTCGATCCCAGCTCAACGAAAAGCCTGCCGAGGTGTTCTGAAAGTATTCGTTCGGGCCCGCCGTGGTTCTATCTGGTATAGCCCAACAGCAGCAGGGACTTCCTAGTAAACATAATGTTCTATGTCGATGCTCTGTCGAAACTTCCGGCTATATTCGCCGTCAAAAGAAGGATCCTGTAAAGTTAAAACAATTTTGAGAGCCTCTGGTGTAAACTTCATATACAGCCGGCATGGAGATTCCAATGGTCTCAGCATGTCGGTTGCCATACATAAAATACATACAATTACCTAGTATTCAATTGTCTTCATACCACACTCCTCTCCACACTCATACCATGCCTTTATTAATATTGGGCACATACCTTCTCAGGCTTCCCTCTCACTTGCAAACCTTGCCTTTCTCACGACAAAGCTATTGTGGAGTAGTGTGCGTAATTATGTGTGTTTCCTACTCTTAACTAATCATAATAGTGGGTCTGTATGGACCGCAGTGCATCTCCCTCCCCCATCCCTAGCAAGAACAGGAAAGAGGAAACTACCCTGTCCGGCCGCCGCTCTTGTCTGAGCTGTCACCGCAATGTATCGGCCGTGTCTCACATAACCCATACATTCAGATGAGTTCAGGTTCTCTCAGGGAGACAGGGAAGTCCATTTATACTCCCAACATCCTCCTATCGACCAGGAACCACCCGGTCCACCTGCCCCCCCCCCCCCAATAAGCCGAAAGACGAAAGAGATAGCACAGTGGATCGCCTCTTCTGGCTCAAGAAGATATAACTCAGAATGGGTGGAACCGGTCCCCACGGAGCCCTTCCCTCCCCTCGACATGCCATAGCTATAGAATGTTTATATTCAAATGAAAGAGAACACTAAACAGAGGTAAAGCCATAGGAAGAAGGATAGCCCCGATTTGTTCCCCCGCCATGCCCAGATCTAGACGCTTAGCCAAATTGGCAAGACTGCCGTTTCACCAATTCGTCTCATTATTTGAGACGACCAAGCTTAATATGCCCATGTCTGGCAGGACCAATTAATCTAAATTACCTTTCATTCCCCAGCAGTAGGATGCGGCACTTTATCTGTAAAATTCTTTAAAACTTCAATACATTGTGCCGACAACAAGCGACAAGGTTGACAACGGACATTTCACGCCAACCATTACCCTAGGTCATATTTGGTGCAAGGCGTGCCATTGGGTTTTCCCGAAGAACAGATAGATTACAAAGTATTCGTGTCAAATGCTCGGGTTATGAAAGTAACCCAGAGAATTCCACTCCGAAGGAATTGAGCGGATAGGTATGAGGACATGGGCCACTGGGGTTTCGCTACATAGGCCCCCTCTTAAGAAAGTCGAACCCTACGAACTTTCAACTGCCAGAGGTTCTGTTCGAATTACCTCCCCCTCACCTTCGACCATAGGATGCCGTGACATAAAATCCGCTCCCACATTCTCCCTTCCGGGGATGTATTCGACCGTGAACTGATACGGTTGTAAGAGCAATGACCATCTCATTAACCTTGCGTTCAGTTTCTTGGAAGTTGCCAAGAACGTCAGAGGTTGATGGTCGGACTGCACTTTGAACGGTACTCCATACAGATAAGGTTGAAATTTCTGTACCGCCCACACTAGAGCCAAACATTCCCGTTCGACGGTGGAGTAATTCCGTTCCGCGGGTAACAGTTTTCTACTGGCATATGCCACCGGACATAGCACAGTAGGATCCTCTCGCCCTTCCTGCAACAGAGTTGCTCCAATCCCTATGTTACTCGCGTCGGTTCTTAGAACAAACGTTTTCTCCAAATTTGGGAGTTGCAGGACTGGCCTATCCACCAAAGCCTGTTTCAGCTTCCCATAAGCCTCTTCACAGCTCGGGGTCCAGACTATAGGATCAGGCGATCCTTTCTTCAGGGTTTCGGTTAACGGTGCCCCAATTTCGTTGAACTTCGGAATAAATTTCTGGTAAAACCCACACAGAGACAAGAAAGACCTAACATCCTTTTTGTATTTAGGACGGGGTGCGAGTCTGACCTTCTCTACATTCTTTTCTTCCGGTACCAAACCCCCCGGGGTAATAGTATGTCCCAGAAATTCTAAGGAGTGATAGCCAATCATGCATTTGGCTGGACGGACAGTTAACCCCTCCTCTTTCAATCTTATGAAGATCTGTTCCAAGGATTTCAGGTGATCTTTCAGATTGTCAGACGCGATGAGAATATCATCCATAAACGAGACGACAGAGGGATCCCTTAAAGGGTCTAATAACTTTCTCATCATGCGTGTGAACACACTGGGCGCATTGCTCAGCCCAAAAGGCATCACCTTAAATTCGTAATGGCCGCTCGGAGTACTGAAAGCGAGCAAGGGCCGAACCTCAAGCTTCACAGGGATCTGATAATATCCCCGGCTTAAATCGATTTTTGAAAAGTACTTTGCCCTATTTAATCTGGCAAACAGTTGATTTGTGTTTGGTAACGGCTCCACTTGGAATGTCGTACAACTGTTTAAATGCCTGTAATCAATACATAAGCGGTGCTCCCCGCTTGGCTTCCTCAACAAGACAACCCCGGCATTATAAGGAGAAGTCGAAGGAGTTATGATGTCATCATCCAGAAGCTTCTGGATTTCGGCTTCCAGGGCCTTCTCTTTCGCAAAGGGCACTGGGTATATTTTTTGGCGAATGGGGTCTTGGGTATTCAGAGTCATATCAAACTCGACCAACCCTGTCCGCCCTGGACGATCGGTAAGAATCTGTTGATGGGACTCCAACAAACGGATGACCAGTTCTGTTTCTTCAGTCGACAGATCAGGATTTATATGTACATCCTTATAGGTTTCCCCAGGTTGTAAAGGATACTCCCTATCCGCGTCTTCGCCCGATTCAGTTTCCATCGCGACCGCCATAGTCATGAGTGGGAGAGAAGTACCATCGGATCGTTCCTCATATTTTTTGAGGAGGTTAATGTGGAAGATTTTAGATTTCCCCCTGATCCGGATAGCATAATTGGTACGGGACACAACCCTTTCCACCGGGAAAGGCCCCTGCCAACCAATCTCGAGTTTATTGGAACCTACTGGAAGTAACAACAGAACCCGATCCCCCACTTTAAGAGACCTATCTTTCGTCCTTCTATTGTAGTAGGCCGCGTGTCTCTTTCTGGCCGCCCTCAGATTCTGAGCTGCCAAAGCCCAACCCGTCTGGAGTTTCGTCTTTAACTCTTCGACGTATTTATATGAGGATACAACTTCTTCGGAAGTTTCTTCCTCTGTCCAACATCTCAATACGGCTTCTAAGGGACCCTTGATTGGCCTCCCGAATAGTAGAGTGGCTGGTGGCAACCCGGTCGACCCATGGGGAACCTCCCGATAGGCGAACAAGGCGGCTGGGATATACTCATCCCATCTGTCTGGTTTCTCTTGAGCCAGCTTCCGAAGCATGGTCATCAAGGTACCATTAAACCTCTCTACTTGCCCATTCGACTGAGGGTGGTATGGGCTTGTGTGAATGTGGTTAGTCTGGAAGATACGAAAGACATCCTCCATCAGTTTACCACAGAACTGAGACCCATTGTCCGTTAGGATCTGGTTTGGAAATCCCAACCGAGTAAAGGTCTCCATCAGGGCATCAGCCACTCGCTTAGAGTCGATTGTGGCCAACGGTATCGCCTCACCCCACATGGAACAGCAATCCACCATCGTAAGAATATACATATTCCTCTTCCTAGTCCGAGGAAGAGGACCAACAAGATCGATGGCAACTCTCTCGAAAGGAGAGTTCATAATGGGCATGTCTCCCAAGATTACTGGAGCCGTCCAGTGTTTTGGTGCCACACGCTGGCACTCTGGGCACGACTTGACGTACCGACGCACGTCTCCAGTCATCCCTGGCCAGTAGTAATGGCAGGAAATGCGCTGGAGTGTTGCCCCGACACCCATATGTCCACTGAATGAAATGGTGTGTCCCATATGAAGAAGCTGTTCCCGATAGGCCTTAGGAACTACCAGCTGTCCATGCTGGCGTTCCTCCACTCCGGCTCTCCGGTACAGTAACCGATTCTTCATATAATACTGACCCCGTCTTGGTGGGTCAGAACTTTTTGGCAACTGGTTGAAGCAAGGTTGCAAAGTAGCATCCTGGCTTTGAGCAGCTCGTAACTCCCCAGGCAAGGGACTCACGATCAAGGCTGGCGTCTGCTCATCCTCCGATTGAGATCTGGTTTGCATCGCCCCTACGTACATGGGTTCGGTTGGAATCCCTAGAAAGACGTAGCGACAACCCAAGATCATTGGGAAGATAGGATCGAGCAGAACGGCTGCCTGTATAGTGCCGGTAACATATTTTGATTTGATGTCCACATTCGCAATTGGAAGAGACATCGCCACCGCACTCTTTGTCGCCGTTTGAATCTCAATAGATTCCCCGGTTAACTGCTCTGGGCTCACTAAGTGTGATGAAATTACAGCCTCAAACTGCAGACCTGTGTCATAGAGACACTCAACTGGTTGTCCGTTCACAAGTATCGTTTCTACTACTGGTGGTTTCTCTGAATCTTTGTTCTCAAGACCCCTCCCTTCTACCTCCTTGTTAGACCCTTCCCCGGTTTCTACAAGACAGGCAACATAGTGAGAGTTTTTCTGTTTGCGCCGGCAATCGGCCGTATTGTGTGTGGGAGATTTGCAGTAGGCGCACCACTTTTCACTCCACTTTTTTTTAGGAGATCCAGGTGGACTCTTACCAGAGGGTTTCTTAATTGGAACTTTATCGAAAGGATCCTCCTTCTTGGTGTGAGCTGTTTTAGGGTTCTTCTTCTTTACAGACCATGTGTCTGGTGGTCGGGGATTGGGTTGTGACAGTTCCCCATTATCCCCATGAGCTAGCACATACCTTTCCGCCAATGTGTTGACTATGTCTAAACTTTCTGCCCCATTTTCAAGCAAGAAGGTTTGCAATGGCTTAGGCATCATTCTCTTCATTTGGTCCACTACCACTAATTCTTCTAAACTTTCATAGTCGTTAGCAAATCCAGCCAATGACATCCACTTCAAAAGGTAAGACTTAAGTCTAACGCTGTAGGCTGCGAACATCTCTCCTGGCTCTCTCTTGGACTTTCTGAACTGCTGACGGTATGTATGGGCTGTCATCTGGAACCTTTTCAATAATGCTTTTTCCAGAGCCTCATAGTCATTCTCCATACCAGGTGGCAACCTTGAATAGACCTCGTACGCGGTCCCCCTCAGGCCCTGCGAGAGTTTCAAGTTCCATTTCCCACGTTCCAGTCCCATAGCCAAAGCCATCGACTGGAATTTTTGAAGATACTGGTCGATCTTCTCTTTGTGTTCATCGAACGGGAGCAAAGGGAACTTCATTGCCTGGTATGGACCGCCACTAGGAGTTGTTGAGTCAGGTAGAACTGTGCCTCCCACTGCACCCTCGCTTTCCTTGGCAGTTTTAGCTCTAAGCTCCAACTCCCTCATGCGGAACTCATGGTCTCTGACGGCCTGTTCTGCTTCCCTTTTCTTAGTTTCGCTCTCAGCTTCCATTTTCTTAGCTTCGCGGTCAGCTTCTATTTTCTTAGCTTCACGCTCGATCTCAAATTTCCTAGCTTCGCGCTCAGCCTGTCTGAAGTCTCTTTCAACTTCCTGAACATATTTTTGTAACTCTACACCATCGTAACCCATCTCACGCCCTGTAGCCTGTACTTCGGCAACATTAAATTTAGCGGATGCCATCTTACATTCAGAGGGTAAGGGAAGAGATAATTGTATATTAAATGTCAATCTCTAGTACACAACTGGTTATTTTACCTGACCACACCACGTCGTATGTCGGTCAGTCTGTGTCAGGAAGAGTATAGACAATAGCCAGGTACGGTAGGCAGAACCTATTGATAGTAGACAAGAATATCTGTCCCCTATCACTATATCAGCCAGACCTCCACCAGGATTTCAAATATCCCGCGACGTGCCCCCAGAAATTGTAACAAGCTACGTGGAGGGTCCCAAGTAACTATGTAACAATATTTCTATATTATTCTATAGCCCTGGCTGGGATAGGTCTTTGCTTGCCAACCCTCCTCCGTTTCCCCCGGACTCACTGTCACTCTCTCTTTCGACCTCAGGACCTATTTCCTGCAGGGTCGTTCTGGCTGACACGCACACAACATGACGTTCTTCAACATATTTGTAATTGTAAATTTAATAACTCAATACATAACAGCACAGAAAAAAATATCTGGCGATTAACTCATAAACATCTACACACAATCTAGAGAGAAAACTAGTCCATACAATATCAACACAAATATAAATATCCTAGACCATCGTTTTCCATATTGTCCCATGAATTCACCACCACCTCACAGCAAGTTCCCTGGTCTTTATTTCCCGCGTAGGTTGTTCGAACAACAAGGTTCCATCGATCCAGGATTCCAAGTTTCCGTGGCATACACGAATGTAGTGTGTCCAATGGTTAGGGAAAGTGCCCTGGGATCACGTGGCACAATTTTGGTGGGGAAATACTCAAGGAGAATAAATAGGATATATGCACGGGTGTGTCAGTGACTTAGGCGGGATTTAGCCCAAAATGCAAACATACTCGATCCCAGCTCAACGAAAAGCCTGCCGAGGTGTTCTGAAAGTATTCGTTTGGGCCCGCCGTGGTTCTATCTGGTATAGCCCAACAGCAGCAGGGACTTCCTAGTAAACATAATGTTCTATGTCGATGCTCTGTCGAAACTTCCGGCTATATTCGCCGTCAAAAGAAGGATCCTGTAAAGTTAAAACAATTTTGAGAGCCTCTGGTGTAAACTTCATATACAGCCGGCATGGAGATTCCAATGGTCTCAGCATGTCGGTTGCCATACATAAAATACATACAATTACCTAGTATTCAATTGTCTTCATACCACACTCCTCTCCACACTCATACCATGCCTTTATTAATATTGGGCACATACCTTCTCAGGCTTCCCTCTCACTTGCAAACCTTGCCTTTCTCACGACAAAGCTATTGTGGAGTAGTGTGCGTAATTATGTATGTTTCCTACTCTTAACTAATCATAATAGTGGGTCTGTATGGACCGCAGTGCATCTCCCTCCCCCATCCCTAGCAAGAACAGGAAAGAGGAAACTACCCTGTCCGGCCGCCGCTCTTGTCTGAGCTGTCACCGCAATGTATCGGCCGTGTCTCACATAACCCATACATTCAGATGAGTTCAGGTTCTCTCAGGGAGACAGGGAAGTCCATTTATACTCCCAACATCCTCCTATCGACCAGGAACCACCCGGTCCACCTGCCCCCCCCCCCCCCCCCCCCCCCCCAATAAGCCGAAAGACGAAAGAGATAGCACAGTGGATCGCCTCTTCTGGCTCAAGAAGATATAACTCAGAATGGGTGGAACCGGTCCCCACGGAGCCCTTCCCTCCCCTCGACATGCCATAGCTATAGAATGTTTATATTCAAATGAAAGAGAACACTAAACAGAGGTAAAGCCATAGGAAGAAGGATAGCCCCGATTTGTTCTCCCGCCATGCCCAGATCTAGACGCTTAGCCAAATTGGCAAGACTGCCGTTTCACCAATTCGTCTCATTATTTGAGACGACCAAGCTTAATATGCCCATGTCTGGCAGGACCAATTAATCTAAATTACCTTTCATTCCCCAGCAGTAGGATGCGGCACTTTATCTGTAAAATTCTTTAAAACTTCAATACATTGTGCCGACAACAACCGACAAGGTTGACAACGGACATTTCACGCCAACCATTACCCTAGGTCATATTTGGTGCAAGGCGTGCCATTGGGTTTTCCCGAAGAACAGATAGATTACAAAGTATTCGTGTCAAATGCTCGGGTTATGAAAGTAACCCAGAGAATTCCACTCCGAAGGAATTGAGCGGATAGGTATGAGGACATGGGCCACTGGGGTTTCGCTACACTACTAAATTAAATTAACTGCTAAACATGTATTAACAATTTAGACAAGTTATGCGATTTTACATGAAAGACGCAGACAAATTAAAATAAATACGTTTTGCGTACAATTTGTCCGCTAGGTATATCGTTCTCTCATTTAATCCATTCACGCAGTCATTCACTCACCTTTCATTCAAAATAGTATTTGGTTAAAATATATAATTAAAGTTGAGGTAAGTGTTATTGCCCTTAGAAAAAATGGACTAGGCGATATTTGCCCTTTAAGAAAATACGTACTTTTTGTACGATGACTCAAAAATGGGTTATAATTTACCCAGAGACAATTGTATAGGACGGTTCTTTAGCCTATGAGTGGAACCGCCTGTAATATTAATGTAGAATATGTACAAATTACAGGTTAGCACATTTTATATACATCATTAATGCAAATATAATACATATTTAATACTAAAGTAATTAATTAATTAAATAACTAAATCCAACGATGATGTGTGCGTTGTCCTCCTGTTGTTAGCGTGATATGCCATGAATGTTAAAGTTAGTATGGCTGTCTCTTGCGTGTTGTAGTCGACGTTGTTCTGTTTCGGCTGTTTGCAAAGTTTCGTAGTAACAGCAAGTATGGATTGTTCTCAATGTCCCGCATAAAATGTTCTTACAGTATTCAGAGTCAGTTCACTGGTTGATATTATTGGTTGAAACACAGTTAACATTTCTTGCTGGGATCGTTCTAGAGCTTGGGCACTTGATAGTATAGCTTTTAAAGTATAGCTCTTAACGTATCATGTTCATGGGTGTCGTAAGTAACCTATTCACTGAGAGTTCTCTAGCAGGTGTAGAGTTACACTGTTATATGCAACAGACTAAAAGTATCACAGTTTCTAGTATGGCGAATGGTCGATGTGCTAAGAGTCATTCTACTGGCGCATTCGTTTGCCGTGATAATAGGTCAGCCATAATGTTGTCGGTGCCTTTGATATGGCGGATTTCGAAGTCGAAATCTTGAAGTAGAAGACACCATCTTTGTAAACGATGGTTTTTCGGCGACCCATGGTTAAGGACCAATAATGGCGAACTATCCGTGAGGACCACAAAGTGACTACCCAAGAGGAACTTAGATAATCTCAATATACAAAACAGTAAGCTTAAAGCCTCCAATTCCACTGTGGCATACCGTGTCTCTGCCTTCTTTAGTTTGCGGCTTACGTAGAGAATCGGGTGTCTCACTCCATCCACTTCCTGCATTAAACATCCTCCTATTGCGACAGCGCTCGCATCTGTGGTCAAAATAAGGGTAAATTTATGTTGGGTAATCGTAAGACTGGTGGATTAGAAAAAAATATGTTTCAATCTACACATTGCATCATCTAAGCTGGTACTTTTACAAATTTTTGATGGATGATTTTTAGTTAACATATCCGAGAAGACTGAGGTGAGTTCTGCCCAATGTGGAATGAATTTAGAATAATAGTTAATAAGACCTAGTAAACTTCTAATTTGTTTCTTTGTGGTAGGCACTTCTAGATTAAGAATCTTGGAAACAATTTTATCATCTGTTAACAATTTGCCTTCAGAAATTCTATGACCAAGGAAGTCTATTTGTGTATAGCCTACTTCAACCTTGGAAGGTTTGATAGTAAGTCCGAAAAGAGAGATTTGGTTGAAGACTTGTTTGAGGGTAAGTAAGTGAGAAGTCATATCAGAAGAATGGACGCATATATCATCAATATAGGCTACCACATCTTTAATTCCGTGTAATAACAATCTTGTTAATCTAACAAATGTGGCCGGTGCGTTCTTCAGGCCAAATGGAAGATATAGCCATTCGTACAAACCGAGGGGTGTTGCGAAAGCTGTTATA
This sequence comes from Cepaea nemoralis, assembly GCA_014155875.1. Classification (NCBI taxonomy): domain Eukaryota; kingdom Metazoa; phylum Mollusca; class Gastropoda; order Stylommatophora; family Helicidae; genus Cepaea; species Cepaea nemoralis. The sequence goes on from JACEFZ010008275.1 coordinate 101,568, forward strand.
TGTCTACAAGAAGGGTGTAGCGGAACTTGCCAATATCCTTTCGCTAAGTCGGTCTTGGAAAATAAGGATGATTGAGCCATATTTAAAATGAGATCTTCACAGCTGTTCAATTGCTCTGCATCCGTTGTGGTTCTTGTATTTAATACCATGAGTAGTGCGAGTATAACCATCCACTGTGTGCCCTTGGGCATGTGTGTAGTTAACAGGGAGTACAGGAGGTATAGTATGTACCATGATGATTTGTGATCTTTCCTCGCCCTTGTGAAATGCTTGTTTTCTGCACCTTCTTTTCTTTGATGATACACACCAGTTTCTGTTTTTTCTTGTTGTGAGATGGTAATCAAGTTGGTATGGTGTGGTACTTTGGTCTGTTCATCATGTTGTTGTATGATGATTGGTGTAGTTAAGGCAGTGCTTGTTGTGGTGTTAACTTTTTGCCCTGTGTGTGGACGAGCCCCCAAAAAGCCTGTCATCGTCTTGCTCCTATCTAGGTATCTGAGCTCGGGTTCACACAGGCAACAATAACTCCGTTCGCTATGATATCGAACATTTATTGTATTTCAATATACAGTGCGTTGGCGCAGTGGGTAAACAGACCCGCGATATATTACATATCACAGATAGTTAACATCAAACACATAGTTATCATACAACAGTCTAGCAAACTATCTAGCCTATGAATATATATATATATCTATTGATATCTATTGAGTCCCTCTCAGGCAGGCCCTGTTGCCTCTCTCAAGTCCGTCTGTCCTCTGCCGGTCTACACGTGTCCCAATCCGACACGGGTGGTAACTCTGTCCGAGTTCCTCGTGGACCCCGCATTAGGCGGGCCACATCAGTGTCCACGGAACCATGGACTCAATGACCAGTCCTTCGAGAAGGCTCTAGATTACTCGGGCTTTGAGTGACTCACTTCTATCCCTTGGGCTGGAGTTGCAGCCCTCTAATTAATATCTCTAAAGGTGAGGCGGTGACACATACATAAAATAATCGTTTGTTAAAGTTTGCAGACGCGATAATGATCCATCTGCACAAGCAAATTTTGTGCAACCAGAAAGACATGATAGTCAATTTAAAAGTACCATGGTAGACAACTGATATTACTGCGTGAATATGTGTATATTTCAGCTTGAACAATGAATCTAGTTAGTTTACTCTATGTTGTGTGACATCTGCAGTAAGTACCTGACGACATTCAGCGAAATGTGCCAGGCAATAAAGCGTATTATATATGGTTTGTGTCTTCGTTATTCAAATTCACTACGGCAAAACATTGTTTTGATACAAGATAGCCTCAAACACAATTCACGACATTCAGAGAAAGATGTATGGCAACATACAAGAGAGCCTCAAACACAGATCGCGGCATTCAGAGAAAGATGTGCGGCAACACAGAAGGGTTCGGCACACGCTGGACTGGAAAATCAGACGTGGGGCGAGCCATGTTAATAAAATACACCTCAGTCCTGCTAGTGCATGCACAACATGCAAGCACGGATTCAATATAATCATCAACAGCAATTAAATCAAAGCCATGTATCAACAGAAGCAGTTTGTGGGAACTGAATTACATCGGGTATAAAACACGGCGCAGCGGTCTAGAGAGAACAGTACTGGAGGGTGTGGTCTAGAAAGAACAGAACTGGAGTGCGTGATCTAGAAAGAACAGAACTAGAGGGCGTGGCTTAGAGAGATCCGTACTGGAGGGCGTAGTCTAGAGAGAACAGTATTGGAGGGCGTGGTCTAGTAAAAACAGAACTAGAGAGCGTGGTTCCTGGAGGAAGGGGCAATGGTCGACCAGCACGAACGTGGAAACACGACATGAAAGAGACATTGGGCAAGAACATACACGGGGCAAGAACATACACGGACAAGAACATACATGGGGCAAGAACATGCACGGGTCAAGAACATACACAGGCAAGAACATACACGAGGTAGATGATCTGGCAGGAGGCCGAGCGTATGACTGGGGGGCTTGTGGTAGAAGAACATACATGGGAAAAGAACATACACGGAGCAATAACATACACGGGGCAGATGAACTGGCAGGAAGCCGAGAGTATGACTGGGGTTTCATAAAAGCAGATAGGTTATGTACCTGAGGCGCTATATGAGGTAGATGATGATGATGATGATGATGATGATGATGATGATGATGATGATGATGATGATGATGATGATGATGATGATGATGATGATGATGATTATTTATCACTGTGTTTACCAGATGTTTGTCATCAGTTGCGTATTTCAATATTTATTTTGATTTTGATTTTCAGACTTTGCACCCGAGTCAGGTAATGACCGTCTCACACAAGATGCCTCAAATATGTCATCTCTGTAACAATTAGATTGTCTCAGATATGTCATCTTTGTAACACTTAGATTGTCTCAGATATGTCATCTCTGTAACACTTAGATTGTCTCAGATATATCATCTCTGTTAGACTTAGATTGTCTCAGATATGTCATCTCTGTAACACTTAGATTGTCTCAGATATATCATCTCTGTAACACTTACATTGTCTCAGATATGTCATCTCTGTAATACTTAGATTGTCTCAGATATGTCATCTCTGTAACACTTAGATTTTCTCATATATGTCATCTCCTTTAGACTTTGATTGTCTCATATATGTCATCTCTGTAACACTTAAATTGTTTCATATGTGTCATCTCCTTTAGATTTGCACTTGATGATGATGATGATCTTTGTTTTGGGTGCCGCTGGGGTCAATGCGTGGTCTTCCTTCTGTTCGGCTTCTGTAGATTCTCTTGGGCTTTATCTTCATCTTGCTGGAGACGAGTGAATGGTCGGTGTCGCAGTCAGCACTATGGTAGCTGCGAGTCAGCCGCACATTACGGAGATTGCTGCGTTTAGTGAGCACCAGGTCGAGGTGGTGCCAGTTCTTGGATCTGGGGTGCTTCCATGGCCCTAGTATTATTTGGGTATTCTATGTACACTCATGCTCCTCCATTTCGAACAGCATTTTCTGCTGACCCATCTGTGTAGACTCGGATCCTGAGATCCTGTGGGTATTCGTCATCAAGGAAGCTGAGAGTGGCTGTTCTACGCTGTGCACAGTTCTGTTCTTCCTTGTCAAATATTCCTCTCACTTTTGTCTGGATTTGTAGTGGTAGTCTATGTTCATCTTTTCACGGGGATCGCTCTGGGATAGATGTCAGGAGGATACCAACTGTGGAAGATCGATGGTTTCTCTGCAGAGTCGTTTGGCCTGGTGGATAACACTACTTCTTTTCAGTCGCCCCATAGCTAAGTTTTCAAATCGGTTCTTCATAGGGTGGCCTCGCAATCCCAGGAACGTTTCTGCTTGTATTAGTGTTTTTGTATCTATGCGTTCTCTTAGAGCTTGTGTCCTCCCCATTTTCTCCATTGCTACTATAGGGGTTGATCTCACCCCTCCTAAACCTAGGATAGACTTATATAAAACAAGCTTAGCATACTCTGCCGCTCAGTTGTGGAACAATCTTCCACAAGAAATCAAAGACACCACCAATCATGATTCATACATTCGCAACCTGTTTGAACACTACCTTAGTACAGACTACATGCCCCCATAACAAATAACACAAAAAAGACAATAATGGTAACTTATCTCAAACGACAACTAGCCAAAAAACATTCCCTTATGTATGGCACGTTACACCCTCCTTAGGTATTTATAATGCCCATGTTAAACACTGCCTCAGTGAGTCATTTGTTATTGATTATTTTTCATGCGTTTTAATGTTCTTTTGTTGTCAAAAGTTGCTTCATAAGTGATGTTGAATGAAAGAATGTATGAGAGGAAATAGAGAAGAAAAGCAGAATGTCAGACGGGCCTGCGTGCCCAATTCTTAACCCTTTGAAAATAAAGACATTATTATTATTATTATTATTATTATTATTATTATTATTATTATTATTATTATTATTATTATTATTGTGATGACTCTAAGAGCTTAATTTTGCACCTTGTCCAGCTCATTTAATGTGTTTCTTTTAAATGCTGAACACCACGCAGTTGACCCGTATTCCAAGTGTGGTCATATACTCTGTTGATAAACTTTGCTAAGTATTTTCCCACTGACTCCCCAAGCGGTTCCACTTAGCTTTCTCAGGATGGCTATTTTCCTTATGGCTTTTGCTACTGCTTTTTTTATGTGTTTTCTCCATGTCAGCCTGTCGTCGAATGTTACACTAAGGTATGTTGGTTCTTTATCTTCTCTTATAGATGTTCCATTTATCTGAATAATCCCTGCCTTTTGTTTCGGAGAAAGGGTAAATAGAGTGGTGCTGCACTTGTCAGTGTTTATGCTCTTTGTAGCAATATGGTGCCACACTGATGCATGTTCATTTGTGTTCTACAAAACCAGGTCATCAGCGTACATTACCGCTTTAATTCCATACGGTAGATTAGCAACAAGATCATTGATGAAGATTAACAAAAGTGTTGGGGACAGGACTCCGCCCTGGGGAACACCGTGACGCAATAATACTTTCTTGCTCTTGAGACCGTCTATCTGTACTCGGGCTCTTCTGTTGTGCAAGTATGCTTTCACCCATTTGTACATTCTTCTACTGACTTTACAGTTTCTCAGTTTCTTCACCAGACCTTCTTTCCAGACTTTGTCAAAGACTTTCTTCAGATCTATCCAAGCCGCAAGTACCAGCCTCTTATCTTGGAATTCATCCTCAACTTCTTGAGAGATGTAGGTTGTCTGATCTTCCGTAGAGTAGCACTGCCTAAAGGCAGCCTGTTGTGGCACAAGGATGTTTTCACTTTCAATGTACCACTGTAGTCTGTGATTGATGACGCGTTTCATTGTTTTGCAGAGACAGATGGTGAGGCTAATTGGTCTGTAGCTGGAGGCAATGAAACTGTCTTTCCCTGATTTTAGGAGGGGTATCATGATTGCTTCTCTTCAGACTTGTGGAACACTGCCTAAGGTCCATGTGTTATTAAAGATTTGTAGCAGCTTTGCTTTGGCCTCTGTTCCTAAGTTCCTGATCATTTCATTGGAGATACCACCAGCTCCTGGTGACTTTCTCATTTTAAATTTTGATATGGCTCCAGTTCACTGAATGTGATAGGTGTCTCCACAACCTCATGTACAATTTCCTTCTGTCCTGTATTTTGCCATTTCTCTCGAATCTCTTGTTTCTCTGGACTAATTTCGATATTGTTATCTTGTGCGAGTGAGTCCGCAAAATGGTCAGCTGCTTGCTTTCCTGTTAGGATGTTTCCGTCTTTATGTAGTGCAATTTTTGAGTTTCTCCATGTGCCCTCATCGTTAAGCTGTTTTATTATCTTCCATAACTTCCTTGTGTCTCTTTCAAAGTTCAGTGACTCTGTTTTCTCTTGCCAGCTTTTCCGTCTAGCCTGCAGCTGTGCCCTTTGAAATTTGACTTTTGCGTGCTGATATTTATTGTGGTGCTCTTGGCTGGGATTGGCCTCTGCTTGCCTTCTACACACGTCCACATCATTCTGCAACTGTTCCAGTTCACTACTCCAGTAGGGTTTATAATGTTTATGGGCTCATCTTGGTATTGTTTCTCGTGCTGCCTGTAGCATGCATCTCCCAAACTCTTCAACTACTTTATTTATGTCCTTCTCAGTGTTCATGTTCCTAACCATTATGCTGGTGCGATGCTTGTACACTGCCCAGTCTGCTTTCTTGTAGTTCTACCTCGAGAGGACCCTCCTTTCACTTACAAGCTCATTTTCTACAGTTAGAAAGACTGGTCGATGGTCACTGCCACCAAGTTGTTTCCTAACAATTTGTGTAATGTTCCACTCCAGGTCTGGTGAATAAAAAGTCTGGTCGAGTGTAGTTGTAGTGTGCCAAGATCTCGAATAAAAGGTATGTAGGTCAGACGGCTTGTTAATCAGGATGAATCTATTCTGATCCTGCCAGTCTTCCAATCTCTCTCCTCTCTGGTCCATGTGACCATAGCCCTAGCTCTGCGAGTGGCTGTTGAATTCGCCACACACAATCATTTTTCCATTTATTGGTAGTGTGTCCAGTGCCTGTGGGCGGTCATTTGGACAGTAGTAATTGATCAGGTGAAGGTCTGTATTGGTTTCTTAAGTTTAAGTGCCTGATACTCAGCCCCTTCCATGTAAACTTCAATTTGGGAAGCAGGGATGTTGTTTTTGACAAGAGTCAGTATCCCACCTTTTCGCCTGTCCTTTCGGTCAAATCGGTAACACTGGTAGCCTCTGATTTTGAAGGCTATATTTTCGTTAAGGTGTCTGCAATCAATACTGTATCAACTACATATCTAATGTTAATGATGTTTCGTCCTCCAATGATGATTCATTTATATCTTCTAATTCCTGAAAACATTTTCACTGTATAGGGAAAACAGATCTGGAGACTTTACAAATCACTGTCTCACACCTCTCTTAATAGGCTGATATTGCCCCATTTCATTATCAATCCTTACGGCAGCTTGTTGTTTCCAGTATATCTAATGTCTTTCCCATCAATTTGTAGATCTGCAAGCATATCTACTATATTGACATGTCTTACTCTAACGAAAGCCTTTGTGTTGTCAATAAAGCAAAGATGTGTATCTTTGTTTACTTCTATAGAACGTTCAATAACTGATCGCAGTATATGCACGTCATTTTCAGTACCCTTTCCTTCTACAAACCCACAATGTTCTTCCCCTATTTCAGGTTGTATTTTCTTCCTCACTCTTTGCATGATAATTCATAGCAAAATCTTCGTGATGTGACTCATTATTGTCAGCGTTCTGATTTGCAATCAATAAAGGCTCGTGGTGACTAACAGATGTGATAACAATCACTCACAAAGAATGAATGTACATAACACACGGTGACATCTCTCAACTACTTTAATCGCACTTCTCGCAAACAGCAATCATAACTGGCTTCGCTCAACTCGGCGATAATGCCACTTCAATATAAATAAATATATATATATATATATATATATATATATATATATATATATATATATATATATATATATATATATATATATATATATATATATATATATATATATATATATATATATATATATATATATATATATATATATATATATATATATATATATATATATATATATAAAATACATTAGTTCATGAATGCAATATTACATACGCATGCACTCCAGTCTTTCTATACTCAACAGGCTTTCTCTCATCTAGCCTCAACTCATACACTCAATACGTGTACTGCTCTCTTTCCACGGTCTGTTCAGTATGTACGGGTCCAAGGCTGTCTGACCGCTAGCCGCAGTGAGCCCGTATGTAAACATCAAGAGCTGACTGACCGACAGATATGTAAACATACAGACTGGCTGAAAGATATGTAAAACATACAGACTGACTGACAGATATGTAAAATACAGACTGACTGACATATATGTACAACATACAGGACTGACTGACAGATATGTCAGCATCCAGACCTGGCCTGACAAGGTTCTTGTAAACATACAGACTGACTGAACAGATATGTAAACATACAGACCTGACTGACAGATATGTACACATACAAACTGGCCTGACAGATATTTAAACATACAAACTGACTTGACAGATATGTAAACATACCGACAGACTGACAGATATGTAACCATACAGACTGGCTGACAGATATGTAAACATACAGAACTGACTGACAGATATGTAAACATACAGACTGGACTGACAGACGATATGTAAACATACAGAACTGGACTGACAGATATGTAAACATACAGACTGACTGACAGATATGTAAACATACAGACATGGCTGACAGATATGTAAACATACAGACGGACTGACAGATATGTAAACATACAGACTGGACTGACTAGATATGTAAACATACAGACTTGACTGACAGATATGTAAACATACAGACTGGCTGACAGATATGTAAACATACAGACTGACTGACAGATATGTAAACATACAGACTGGCTGACAGATATGTAAACATACAGACTGACTGACAGACAGATATGTAAGCATACCGACTGACTGACAGATATGTAAACATACAGACTAACTGACAGATATGTAAACATACAGACTGACTGATAGATATGTAAACATACAGACTGGCTGACTGACAGATATGTAAACATACCGTATGGCTGACAGATATGTAACCATACAGACTGGCTGACAGATATAAAAACATACAGACTGGCTGACAGATATGTAAACATACAGTCTGACTGACAGTAGTGTAAACATACAAACTGGCTGACAGATATGTAAACATACATACTGACTGACAGATATGTAAACATACAGACTGACTGACAGATATGTAAACATACAGACTGGCTGATAGATATGTAAACATACAAACTGGCTGACAGATATGTAAACATAGAGACTGGCTGTCAGATATGTAAACATACAGACTGGCTGACAGATATGTAAACATACAGACTGGCTGACAGATATGTAAACATACAGACTGGCTGACTGACAGATATGTAAACATCGACTGACTGACAGATATGTAAACATACAGACTGGCTGACAGATATGTAAACATACAGACTGGCTGACAGATATGTAAACATACAGACTGGCTGACAGATATGTAAACATATAGACTGGCTGACAGATATGTAAACATACAGACTGACTGACTGACAGATATGTAAACATACAGACTGGCTGACAGATATGTAAACATACAGACTGGCTGACAGATATGTAAACATACAGACTGACTGACAGATATGTAAACATACAGACTGGCTGACAGATATGTAAACAGACAAACTGGCTGACAGATATGTAAACATACAGACTGACTGACAGATATGTAAACATACAGACTGACTGACAGATATTTAAACATACAGACTGACTGACAGTCTTGTAAACATACAGACTGACTGACAGATATGTAAACATACAGACTGACTGACAGATATGTAAACATACAAACTGGCTGACAGATATTTAAACATACAAACTGATTGACAGATATGTAAACATACCGACAGAATGACAGATATGTAAACATGCAGACTGGCTGACAGATATGTAAACATACATACTGGCTGACAGATATGTAAACATACAGACTGACTGACAGATATGTAAACATACAGACTGACTGACAGACAGATATGTAAACATATCGACTGACTGACAGATATGTAAACATCGACTGACTGACAGATATGTAAACATACAGACTGGCTGACAGATATGTAAACATACAGACTGGCTGAAAGATATGTAAACATACAGACTGACTGACAGATATGTAAACATACAGACTGACTGACAGATATGTAAACATACAGACTGGCTGACAGATATGTAAACATACAGACTGACTGACAGATATGTAAACATACAGACTGACTGTCAGATGTGTAAACATACAGACTGACTGACAGACAGATATATAAACATACAGACTGGCTGACAGATATGTAAACATACAGACTGACTGACAGATATGTAAACATACAGACTGGCTGAAAGTCTTGTAAACATACAGACTTACTGACAGATATGTAAACATACAGACTGACTGACAGATATGTAAACATACAGACTGGCTGACAGATATGTAAACATACAGACTGGCTGACAGATATGTAAACATACAGACTGACTGACATATATGTAAACATACAGACTGGCTGACAGATATGTAAACATACAGACTGACTGACAGATATGTAAACATACAAACTGACAGACAGATATGTAAACATACAGACTGACTGACAGATATGTAAACATACATACTGGCTGACAGATATGTAAACATACAGACTGACTGACATATATGTAAACATACAGACTGGCTGACAGATATGTAAACATACAAACTGGCTGACAGATATGTAAACATACAGACTGACTGACAGATATGTAAACATACAGACTGGCTGACAGATATGTAAACATACAGACTGACTGACAGATACGTAAACATACAGACTGGCTGACAGATATGTAAACATACAGACTGGCTGACAGATATGTAAACATACAGACTGGCTGACTGACAGATATGTAAACATACAGACTGGCTGACAGATATGTAAACATACAGACTGGCTGACAGATATGTAAACATACAGACTGGCTGACAGATATGTTAACATACAGACTGGCTGACATATATGCAAACATACAGACTGACAGACAGATATGTAAACATACAGAATGGCTGACAGATATGTAAACATACAGACTGACTGACAGATATGTAAACATACAGACTGACTGACAGATATGTAAACATACAGACTGGCTGACAGATATGTAAACATACAGACTTACTGACAGATATGTAAACATACAGACTGACTGACAGATATGTAAACATACAGACTGGCTGATAGATATGTAAACATACAAACTGGCTGACAGATATGTAAACATACAGACTGGCTGTCAGATATGTAAACATACAGACTGGCTGACAGATATGTAAACATACAGACTGGCTGACAGATATGTAAACATACAGACTGGCTGACTGACAGATATGTAAACATCGACTGACTGACAGATATGTAAACATACAGACTGGCTGACAGATATGTAAACATACAGACTGACTGACAGATATGTAAACATACAGACTGGCTGACAGATATGTAAACATACAGACTGGCTGACAGATATGTAAACATACAGACTGGCTGACAGATATGTAAACATACAGACTGACTGACTGACAGATATGTAAACATACAGACTGGCTGACAGATATGTAAACATACAGACTGACTGACAGATATGTAAACATACAGACTTCCTGACTGACAGATATGTAAACATCGACTGACTGACAGATATGTAAACATACAGACTGGCTGACAGATATGTAAACATACAGACTGGCTGACAGATATGTAAACATACAGACTGACTGACAGATATGTAAACATACAGACTGGCTGACAGATATATAACATACAGACTGGCTGACAGATATGTAAACATACAGACTGCTGACAGATATGTAAACATACAGACTGACTGACAGATATGTAAACATACAGACTGACTGACTGACAGATATGTAAACATACAGACTGACTGACTGATATGTAAACATACAGACTGACTGACAGATATGTAAACATACAGACTGACTGACAGATATGTAAACATACAGACTGGCTGACAGATATGTAAACATACAGACTGACTGACAGATATGTAAACATACAGACTGGCTGACAGATATTTAAACAGACAAACTGGCTGACAGATATGTAAACATACAGACTGACTGACAGATATGTAAACATACAAACTGGCTGACAGATATTTAAACATACAAACTGACTGACAGATATGTAAACATACCGACAGAATGACAGATATGTAAACATGCAGACTGGCTGACAGATATGTAAACATACAGACAGACTGAATGATATTTAAACATACAGACTGGCTGACAGATATGTAAACATACAAACTGGCTGACAGATATGTAAACATACAGACTGACTGACAGATATGTAAACTTACAGACTGACTGACAGACAGATATGTAAACATACCGACTGACTGACAGATATGTAAACATCGACTGACTGACAGATATGTAAACATACAGACTGGCTGACAGATATGTAAACATACAGACTGGCTGAAAGATATGTAAACATACAGACTGACTGACAGATATGTAAACATACAGACTGACTGACAGATATGTAAACATACAGACTGACTGACAGATATGTAAACATACAGACTGACTGACAGATGTGTAAACATACAGACTGACTGACAGACAGATACATAAACATACAGACTGGCTGACAGATATGTAAACATACAGACTGACTGACAGATATGTAAACATACAGACTGACTGACAGTCTTGTAAACATACAGATTGACTGACAGATATGTAAACATACAGACTGACTGACAGATATGTAAACATACAGACTGGCTGACAGATATGTAAACATACAGACTGACTGACATATATGTAAACATACAGACTGGCTGACAGATATGTAAACATACAGACTGACTGACAGATATGTAAACATACAGACTGACTGACAGATATGTAAACATACAGACTGACTGACAGATATGTAAACATACATACTGGCTGACAGATATGTAAACATACAGACTGACTGACAGATATGTAAACATACAGACTGGTTGACAGATATGTACACATAAAAACTGGCTGACAGATATGTAAACATACAGACTGACTGACAGATATGTAAACATACAGACTGGCTGACAGATATGTAAACATACAGACTGACTGACAGATATGTAAACATACAGACTGGCTGACAGATATGTAAACATACAGACTGGCTGACAGATATGTAAACATACAGACTGGCTGACTGACAGATATGTAAACATACAGACTGGCTGACAGATATGTAAACATACTGACTGGCTTACAGATATGTAAACATACAGACTGGCTGACAGATATGTAAACATACAGACTGGCTGACATATATGCAAACATACAGACTGACAGACAGATATGTAAACATACAGACTGGCTGACTGACAGATATGTAAACATCCACTGACTGACAGATATGTAAACATACAGACTGGCTGACAGATATGTAAACATACAGACTGGCTGACAGATATGTAAACATACAGACTGACTGACTGACAGATATGTAAACATACAGACTGGCTGACAGATATGTAAACATACAGACTGACTGACAGATGTGTAAACATACAGACTGACTGACAGACAGATATATAAACAAACAGACTGGCTGACAGATATGTAAACATACAGACTGACTGACAGATATGTAAACATACAGACTGGCTGACAGTCTTGTAAACATACAGACTGACTGACAGATATGTAAACATACAGACTGACTGACAGATATGTAAACATACAGACTGGCTGACAGATATGTAAACATACAGACTGGCTGACAGATATGTAAACATACAGACTGACTGACTGACAGATATGTAAACATACAGACTGGCTGACAGATATGTAAACATACAGACTGACTGACAGATATGTAAACATACAGACTGGCTGACTGACAGATATGTAAACATCGACTGACTGACAGATATGTAAACATACAGACTGGCTGACAGATATGTAAACATACAGACTGGCTGACAGATATGTAAACATACAGACTGACTGACAGATATGTAAACATACAGACTGGCTGACAGATATGTAAACATACAGACTGGCTGAAAGATATGTAAACATACAGACTGACTGACAGATATGTAAACATACAGACTGACTGACAGATATGTAAACATACAGACTGTTTGACAGATATGTAAACATACAGACTGACTGACAGATATGTAAACATACAGACTGACTGACAGATGTGTAAACATACAGACTGACTGACAGACAGATATGTAAACATACAGACTGGCTGACAGATATGTAAACATACAGACTGACTGACAGATATGTAAACATACAGACTGACTGACAGTCTTGTAAACATACAGACTGACTGACAGATATTTAAACATACAGACTGACTGACAGATATGTAAACATACAGACTGGCTGACAGATATGTAAACATACAGACTGGCTGACAGATATGTAAACATACAGACTGACTAACATATATGTAAACATACAGACTGGCTGACAGATATGTAAACATACAGACTGACTGACAGATATGTAAACATACAGACTGACTGACATATATGTAAACATACAGACTGACTGACAGATATGTAAACATACATACTGGCTGACAGATATGTAAACATACAGACTGACTGACAGATATGTAAACATACAGACTGGCTGACAGATATGTAAACATAAAAACTGGCTGACAGATATGTAAACATACAGACTGACTGACAGATATGTAAACATACAGACTGGCTGACAGATATGTAAACATACAGACTGACTGACAGATATGTAAACATACAGACTGGCTGACAGATATGTAAACATACAGACTGGCTGACAGATATGTAAACATATAGACTGGCTGACTGACAGATATGTAAACATACAGACTGGCTGACAGATATGTAAACATACAGACTGGCTTACAGATATGTAAACATACAGACTGGCTGACAGATATGTAAACATACAGACTGGCTGACATATATGCAAACATACAGACTGACAGACATATATGTAAACATACAGACTGGCTGACTGACAGATGTGTAAACATCCACTGACTGACAGATATGTAAACATACAGACTGGCTGACAGATATGTAAACATACAGACTGGCTGACAGATATGTAAACATACAGACTGACTGACTGACAGATATGTAAACATACAGACTGGCTGACAGATATGTAAACATACAGACTGACTGACAGATAGGTAAACATACAGACTGGCTTACAGATATATAAACATACAGACTGGCTGACAGATATGTAAACATACAGACTGACTGACTGACAGATATGTAAACATACAGACTGACTGACTGACAGATATGTAAACATACAGACTGACTGACTGATATGTAAACATACAGACTGACTGACAGATATGTAAACATACAGACTGACTGACAGATATGTAAACATACAGACTGGCTGACAGATATGTAAACATACAGACTGACTGACAGATATGTAAACATACAGACTGGCTGACAGATATGTAAACAGACAAACTGGCTGACAGATATGTAAACATACAGATTGACTGACAGATATATAAACATACAGACTGACTGACAGTCTTGTAAACTTACAGACTGACTGACAGATATGTAAACATACAGACTGACTGACAGATATGTAAACATACAAACTGGCTGACAGATATGTAAACATACCGACAGAATGACAGATATGTAAACATGCAGACTGTCTGACAGATATGTAAACATACAGACTGACTGAATGATATGTAAACATACAGACTGGCTGACAGATATGTAAACATACAAACTGGCTGACAGATATGTAAACATACAGACTGACTGACAGATATGTAAACATGCAGACTGTCTGACAGATATGTAAACATACAGACTGACTGAATGATATGTAAACATACAGACTGGCTGACAGATATGTAAACATACAAACTGGCTGACAGATATGTAAACATACAGACTGACTGACAGATATGTAAACATACAGACTGACTGACAGACAGATATGTAAACATACCGACTGACTGACAGATATGTAAACATCGACTGACTGACAGATATGTAAACATCGACTGACTGACAGATATGTAAACATACAGACTGGCTGACAGATATGTAAACATACAGACTGGCTGACCGATATGTAAACATACAGACTGACTGACAGATATGTAAACATACAGACTGGCTGACAGATATGTAAACATACAGACTGGCTGACAGATATGTAAACATACAGACTGGCTGTCAGATATGTAAACATACAGACTGACTGACTGACAGATATGTAAACATACAGACTGGCTGACAGATATGTAAACATACAGACTGACTGACAGATATGTAAACATACAGACTTCCTGACTGACAGATATGTAAACATCGACTGACTGACAGATATGTAAACATACAGACTGGCTGACAGATATGTAAACATACAGACTGGCTGACAGATATGTAAACATACAGACTGACTGACAGATAGGTAAACATACAGACTGGCTGACAGATATCTAAACATACAGACTGGCTGACAGATATGTAAACATACAGACTGGCTGACAGATATGTAAACATACAGACTGACTGAATGACAGATATGTAAACATACAGACTGACTGACTGACAGATATGTAAACATACAGACTGACTGACTGATATGTAAACATACAGACTGACTGACAGATATGTAAACATACAGACTGGCTGACAGATATGTAAACATACAGACTGACTGACATATATGTAAACATACAGACTGGCTGACAGATATGTAAACAGACAAACTGGCTGACAGATATGTAAACATACAGACTGACTGACAGATATGTAAACATACAGACTGACTGACAGTCTTGTAAACATACAGACTGACTGACAGATATGTAAACATACAGACTGACTGACAGATATGTAAACATACAAACTGGCTGACAGATATGTAAACATACAAACTGACTGACAGATATATAAACATACCGACAGAATGACAGATATGTAAACATGCAGACTGGCTGACAGATATGTAAACATACAGACTGACTGAATGATATGTAAACATACAGACTGGCTGACAGATATGTAAACATACAAACTGGCTGACAGATATGTAAACATACAGACTGACTGACAGATATGTAAACTTACAGACTGACTGACAGACAGATATGTAAACATACCGACTGACTGACAGATATGTAAACATCGACTGACTGACAGATATGTAAACATACAGACTGGCTGACAGATATGTAAACATACAGACTGGCTGAAAGATATGTAAACATACAGACTGACTGACAGATATGTAAACATACAAACTGGCTGACAGATATTTAAACATACAAACTGACTGACAGATATGTAAACATACAGACTGACTGACAGATATGTAAACATACAGACTGGCTGACAGATATGTAAACACACAGACTGGCTGACAGATATGTAAACATACAGACTGACTGACAGATAGGTAAACATACAGACTGGCTGACAGATATATAAACATACAGACTGGCTGACAGATATGTAAACATACAGACTGACTGACTGACAGATATGTAAACATACAGACTGTCTGACTGACAGATATGTAAACATACAGACTGACTGAGTGATATGTAAACATACAGACTGACTGACAGATATGTAAACATACAGACTGACTGACAGATATGTAAACATACAGACTGGCTGACAGATATGTAAACATACAGACTGACTGACAGATATGTAAACATACAGACTGGCTGACAGATATGTAAACAGACAAACTGGCTGACAGATATGTAAACATACAGAATGACTGACAGATATATAAACATACAGACTGACTGACAGTCTTGTAAACTTACAGACTGACTGACAGATATGTAAACATACAGACTGACTGACAGATATGTAAACATAAAAACTGGCTGACAGATATTTAAACATACAAACTGACTGACAGATATGTAAACATACCGACAGAATGACAGATATGTAAACATGCAGACTGTCTGACAGATATGTAAACATACAGACTGACTGAATGATATGTAAACATACAGACTGGCTGACAGATATGTAAACATACAAACTGGCTGACAGATATGTAAACATACAGACTGACTGACAGATATGTAAACATACAGACTGACTGACAGACAGATATGTAAACATACCGACTGACTGACAGATATGTAAACATCGACTGACTGACAGATATGTAAACATCGACTGACTGACAGATATGTAAACATACAGACTGGCTGACAGATATGTAAACATACAGACTGGCTGACAGATAGGTAAACATACAGATTGACTGACAGATATGTAAACATACAGACTGGCTGACAGATATTTACAGACTGGCTGACAGATATGTAAACATACAGACTGGCTGACAGATATGTAAACATACAGACTGACTGACTGACAGATATGTAAACATACAGCATACAGACTGGCTGACAGATATGTAAACATACAGACTGACTGACAGATATGTAAACATACAGACTTCCTGACTGACGGATATGTAAACATCGACTGACTGACAGATATGTAAACATACAGACTGGCTGACAGATATGTAAACATACAGACTGGCTGACAGATATGTAAACATACAGACTGACTGACAGATAGGTAAACATACAGACTGGCTGACAGATATATAAACATACAGACTGGCTGACAGATATGTAAACATACAGACTGGCTGACAGATATGTAAACATACAGACTGACTGACTGACAGATATGTAAACATACAGACTGACTGACTGACAGATATGTAAACATACAGACTGACTGACTGATATGTAAACATACAGTCTGACTGACAGATATGTAAACATACAGACTGGCTGACAGATATGTAAACAGACAAACTGGCTGACAGATATGTAAACATACAGACTGACTGACAGATATGTAAACATACAGACTGACTGACAGTCTTGTAAACATGCAGACTGACTGACAGATATGTAAACATACAGACTGACTGACAGATATGTAAACATACAAACTGGCTGACAGATATTTAAACATACAAACTGACTGACAGATATGTAAACATACCGACAGAATGACAGATATGTAAACATGCAGACTGGCTGACAGATATGTAAACATACAGACTGACTGAATGATATGTAAACATACAGACTGGCTGACAGATATGTAAACATACAAACTGGCTGACAGATATGTAAACATACAGACTGACTGACAGATATGTAAACTTACAGACTGACTGACAGACAGATATGTAAACATACCGACTGACTGACAGATATGTAAACATCGACTGACTGACAGATATGTAAACATACAGACTGGCTGACAGATATGTAAACATACAGACTGGCTGAAAGATATGTAAACATACAGACTGACTGACAGATATGTAAACATACAGACTGACTGACAGATATGTAAACATACAGACTGGCTGACAGATATGTAAACATACAGACTGACTGACAGATATGTAAACATACAGACTGACTGACAGATGTGTAAACATACAGACTGACTGACAGACAGATATATAAACATACAGACTGGCTGACAGATATGTAAACATACAGACTGACTGACAGATATGTAAACATACAGACTGACTGACAGTCTTGTAAACATACAGACTGACTGACAGATATGTAAACATACAGACTGACTGACAGATATGTAAACAGACAAACTGGCTGACAGATATGTAAACATACAGACTGACTGACAGATATATAAACATACAGACTGGCTGACAGTCTTGTAAACTTACAGACTGACTGACAGATATGTAAACATACAGACTGACTGACTGACAGATATGTAAACATACAAACTGGCTGACAGATATTTAAACATACAAACTGACTGACAGATATGTAAACATACCGACAGAATGACAGATATGTAAACATGCAGACTGTCTGACAGATATGTAAACATACAGACTGACTGAATGATATGTAAACATACAGACTGGCTGACAGATATGTAAACATACAAACTGGCTGAGAGATATGTAAACATACAGACTGACTGACAGATATGTAAACATACAGACTGACTGACAGACAGATATGTAAACATACCGACTGACTGACAGATATGTAAACATCGACTGACTGACAGATATGTAAACATACAGACTGGCTGACAGATATGTAAACATACAGACTGGCTGAAAGATATGTAAACATACAGACTGACTGACAGATATGTAAACATACAGACTGACTGACAGATATGTAAACATACAGACTGGCTGACAGATATATAAACAAACAGACTGGCTGACAGATATGTAAACATACAGACTGACTGACAGATATGTAAACATACAGACTGGCTGACAGTCTTGTAAACATACAGACTGACAGATATGTAAACATACAGACTGACTGACAGATATGTAAACATACAGACTGGCTGACAGATATGTAAACATACAGACTGACTGACAGATATGTAAACATACAGACTGGCTGACAGATCTGTAAACATACAGACTGACTGACAGATATGTAAACATACAAACTGGCTGACAGATATGTAAACATACAGACTGGCTGTCAAATATGTAAACATACAGACTGGCTGACAGATATGTAAACATACAGACTGGCTGACAGATATGTAAACATACAGACTGGCTGACTGACAGATATGTAAACATACAGACTGGCTGACAGATATGTAAACATACAGACTGGCTGACAGATATGTAAACATACAGACTGGCTGACAGATATGCAAACATACAGACTGACAGACAGATATGTAAACATACAGACTGGCTGACTGACAGATATGTAAACATCGACTGACTGACAGATATGTAAACATACAGACTGGCTGACATATATGTAAACATACAGACTGGCTGACAGATATGTAAACATACAGACTGACTGACAGATAGGTAAACATACAGACTGGCTGACAGATATATAAACATACCGACAGAATGACAGATATGTAAACATGCAGACTGGCTGACAGATATGTAAACATACAGACTGACTGAATGATATGTAAACATACAGACTGGCTGACAGATATGTAAACATACAAACTGGCTGACAGATATGTAAACATACAGACTGACTGACAGATATGTAAACTTACAGACTGACTGACAGACAGATATGTAAACATACCGACTGACTGACAGATATGTAAACATCGACTGACTGACAGATATGTAAACATACAGACTGGCTGACAGATATGTAAACATACAGACTGGCTGAAAGATATGTAAACATACAGACTGACTGACAGATATGTAAACATACAAACTGGCTGACAGATATTTAAACATACAAACTGACTGACAGATATGTAAACATACAGACTGACTGACAGATATGTAAACATACAGACTGGCTGACAGATATGTAAACACACAGACTGGCTGACAGATATGTAAACATACAGACTGACTGACAGATAGGTAAACATACAGACTGGCTTACAGATATATAAACATACAGACTGGCTGACAGATATGTAAACATACAGACTGACTGACTGACAGATATGTAAACATACAGACTGACTGACTGACAGATATGTAAACATACAGACTGACTGAGTGATATGTAAACATACAGACTGACTGACAGATATGTAAACATACAGACTGACTGACAGATATGTAAACATACAGACTGGCTGACAGATATGTAAACATACAGACTGACTGACAGATATGTAAACATACAGACTGGCTGACAGATATGTAAACAGACAAACTGGCTGACAGATATGTAAACATACAGACTGACTGACAGATATATAAACATACAGACTGACTGACAGTCTTGTAAACTTACAGACTGACTGACAGATATGTAAACATACAGACTGACTGACAGATATGTAAACATACAAACTGGCTGACAGATATTTAAACATACAAACTGACTGACAGATATGTAAACATACCGACAGAATGACAGATATGTAAACATGCAGACTGTCTGACAGATATGTAAACATACAGACTGACTGAATGATATGTAAACATACAGACTGGCTGACAGATATGTAAACATACAAACTGGCTGACAGATATGTAAACATACAGACTGACTGACAGATATGTAAACATACAGACTGACTGACAGACAGATATGTAAACATACCGACTGACTGACAGATATGTAAACATCGACTGACTGAAAGATATGTAAACATCGACTGACTGACAGATATGTAAACATACAGACTGGCTGACAGATATGTAAACATACAGACTGGCTGACAGATAGGTAAACATACAGATTGACTGACAGATATGTAAACATACAGACTGGCTGACAGATATTTACAGACTGGCTGACAGATATGTAAACATACAGACTGGCTGACAGATATGTAAACATACAGACTGACTGACTGACAGATATGTAAACATACAGCATACAGACTGGCTGACAGATATGTAAACATACAGACTGACTGACAGATATGTAAACATACAGACTTCCTGACTGACGGATATGTAAACATCGACTGACTGACAGATATGTAAACATACAGACTGGCTGACAGATATGTAAACATACAGACTGGCTGACAGATATGTAAACATACAGACTGACTGACAGATAGGTAAACATACAGACTGGCTGACAGATATATAAACATACAGACTGGCTGACAGATATGTAAACATACAGACTGGCTGACAGATATGTAAACATACAGACTGACTGACTGACAGATATGTAAACATACAGACTGACTGACTGACAGATATGTAAACATACAGACTGACTGACTGATATGTAAACATACAGTCTGACTGACAGATATGTAAACATACAGACTGGCTGACAGATATGTAAACAGACAAACTGGCTGACAGATATGTAAACATACAGACTGACTGACAGATATGTAAACATACAGACTGACTGACAGTCTTGTAAACATGCAGACTGACTGACAGATATGTAAACATACAGACTGACTGACAGATATGTAAACATACAAACTGGCTGACAGATATTTAAACATACAAACTGACTGACAGATATGTAAACATACCGACAGAATGACAGATATGTAAACATGCAGACTGGCTGACAGATATGTAAACATACAGACTGACTGAATGATATGTAAACATACAGACTGGCTGACAGATATGTAAACATACAAACTGGCTGACAGATATGTAAACATACAGACTGACTGACAGATATGTAAACTTACAGACTGACTGACAGACAGATATGTAAACATACCGACTGACTGACAGATATGTAAACATCGACTGACTGACAGATATGTAAACATACAGACTGGCTGACAGATATGTAAACATACAGACTGGCTGAAAGATATGTAAACATACAGACTGACTGACAGATATGTAAACATACAGACTGACTGACAGATATGTAAACATACAGACTGGCTGACAGATATGTAAACATACAGACTGACTGACAGATATGTAAACATACAGACTGACTGACAGATGTGTAAACATACAGACTGACTGACAGACAGATATATAAACATACAGACTGGCTGACAGATATGTAAACATACAGACTGACTGACAGATATGTAAACATACAGACTGACTGACAGTCTTGTAAACATACAGACTGACTGACAGATATGTAAACATACAGACTGACTGACAGATATGTAAACAGACAAACTGGCTGACAGATATATAAACATACAGACTGACTGACAGATATATAAACATACAGACTGGCTGACAGTCTTGTAAACTTACAGACTGACTGACAGATATGTAAACATACAGACTGACTGACTGACAGATATGTAAACATACAAACTGGCTGACAGATATTTAAACATACAAACTGACTGACAGATATGTAAACATACCGACAGAATGACAGATATGTAAACATGCAGACTGTCTGACAGATATGTAAACATACAGACTGACTGAATGATATGTAAACATACAGACTGGCTGACAGATATGTAAACATACAAACTGGCTGAGAGATATGTAAACATACAGACTGACTGACAGATATGTAAACATACAGACTGACTGACAGACAGATATGTAAACATACCGACTGACTGACAGATATGTAAACATCGACTGACTGACAGATATGTAAACATACAGACTGGCTGACAGATATGTAAACATACAGACTGGCTGAAAGATATGTAAACATACAGACTGACTGACAGATATGTAAACATACAGACTGACTGACAGATATGTAAACATACAGACTGGCTGACAGATATATAAACAAACAGACTGGCTGACAGATATGTAAACATACAGACTGACTGACAGATATGTAAACATACAGACTGGCTGACAGTCTTGTAAACATACAGACTGACAGATATGTAAACATACAGACTGACTGACAGATATGTAAACATACAGACTGGCTGACAGATATGTAAACATACAGACTGACTGACAGATATGTAAACATACAGACTGGCTGACAGATCTGTAAACATACAGACTGACTGACAGATATGTAAACATACAAACTGGCTGACAGATATGTAAACATACAGACTGGCTGTCAAATATGTAAACATACAGACTGGCTGACAGATATGTAAACATACAGACTGGCTGACAGATATGTAAACATACAGACTGGCTGACTGACAGATATGTAAACATACAGACTGGCTGACAGATATGTAAACATACAGACTGGCTGACAGATATGTAAACATACAGACTGGCTGACAGATATGCAAACATACAGACTGACAGACAGATATGTAAACATACAGACTGGCTGACTGACAGATATGTAAACATCGACTGACTGACAGATATGTAAACATACAGACTGGCTGACATATATGTAAACATACAGACTGGCTGACAGATATGTAAACATACAGACTGACTGACAGATAGGTAAACATACAGACTGGCTGACAGATATATAAACATACAGACTGGCTGACAGATATGTAAACATACAGACTGGCTGACAGATATGTAAACATACACACTGACTGACTGACAGATATGTAAACATTTAGACTGGCTGACAGATATGTAAACATACAGACTGGCTGACAGATATGTAAAGATACAGACTGACTGACAGATATGTAAACATACAGACTGGCTGACAGATATGCAAACATACAGACTGACTGACAGATATGCAAACATACAGACTGGCTGACAGATATGTAAACATACATACTGGCTGACCGATATGTAAACAATCAGAATATCTGTGTCGCGGATATGTAAAAATACTGACGGAATGACTGGGTGACAAATATGTAAAAATACTGACGGAATGACTGGGTGACAAATATGTAAAAATACTGACGGAATGACTGGGTGACAAATATGCAACAAAAAAAAAAAATCTGACGGAATGACTGCGTGCCCGATATTTTAAAATACTGACGGACTGACTGAGGGACAGATACGTAATCATACTGACGGATTGACTGAGTGACAGATATGCAGACATATGGACAGACTTACTGAGTGACAAATACATAAACATACAGACAGTAGACAGGCAGCTGAAGGCAGACAGACTGACTAATAAATAGAAAGGGAGACAGAGAGATACATGGATGGATGGATGGATGGATGGATTAATGTATGGACGGATGGATGGAAGGACGGATGGATGGATGGACGGACAGACAAACAGTTAGTTAAGACAAGCAGAGATAATATACATTGCTGCCATTTTCTACAGTTCCGTGCACGGTTAAGGTCGACATTTTGTTTCTTCTCGACTCCTCTGGAAGTATCGGCCATGACGATTACTTGAATAACAATGAGTTTGTGATGAAGAGCATCATGGGCATCACTCTGGGACAAAATGCGGCTCGCGTGGCTGTAAGCACGGTTGGCACAAGTGTCAAAGAGATATTCCCCTTAACTGACGACAGAAACTTGATCTTCAAGGTGAGACTGTCTAGCTGTGGTGTGTACGTGTATTACAATCCTGTCTCTAGAGATTAAATCTTGTAATTATCCTGTCTCTGGAGATTAAATTATGTAACTATCCTGTCTCTGGAGATTAAATCATGCAACAGTCCTGTCTCTGGAGATTACATCATGTAACTATCCTGTCTCTGGTGATTAAATTATGTAACTATCCTGTCTCTGGAGATTACATCATGTAACTATCCTGTCTCTGGAGATTACATCATGTAACTATCCTGTATCTGGAGATTAAATTATGGAACTATCCTGTCTCTGGAGATTAAATTATGTAACTATCATGTCTCTGGAGGTTAAATTATGTAACTATCATGTCTCCGGAGATTACATCATGTAACTATCCTGTCTCTGGAGATTAAATCATGCAACAGTCTTGTCTCTGGTGATTACATCATTTAACTATCATGTCTCTGGAGATTAAATTATGTAACTATCCTGTCTCTGAAGATTAAATTATGTAACTATCCTGTTTCTGGAGGTTAAATTATGTAACTATCCTGTCTCTGGAGGTTAAATTATATAACTATCCTGTCTCTGGAGGTGAAATTATGTAACTATCCTGTCTCTGGAGATTAAATTATGTAACTATCCTGTCTCTGGAGGTTAAATTATGTAACTATCCTGTCTCTGGGGGTTAAATTATATAACTATCCTGTCTCTGGATTTTAAATTATGTAACTATCCAGTCTCTGGATGTTAAATTATGTAACTATCCTGTCTCTGAAGATTACATCATGTAACTATCCTGTCTCTGGAGATTAAATCATGTAACTATCCTGTCTCTAAAGATTAAATCATGTAACTATCCTGTCTCTGGAGAGTAAATCATGTAACAGTCCTGTCTCTGAAGATTAAATCCTGTAACAGTCTTGTCTAGAGACATTAAATAGTGTAACTGTCTGGTCTCTGGTGATTAAGTAGTGTAACTGTCCTATCTCTGAAGATTACCTTCTGTAACTGTCCTGTCTGTGGAGATTAAATTCTGTAACTGTCCTGTCTCAAGAGATTAACTCCTATAACAGTACTGTCTCTAGAAATTAACTCCTGTAACTGTCCTGTCTTTAGAGATTATATCCTGTCACTGTCCAGTCTCTGGCTTCTGTAACTTCTGTAACAGTCCTGTCTCTGGAGATTAAATCATGTAACTGTCATGTCTCTGGAGATTGAATCATGTAACAGTCCTGTCTCTGAAGATTAAATCCTGTAACAGTCTTGTCTAGAGAGATTATATAGTGTAACTGTCCGGTCTCTGGTGATTAAGTCCTGTAAAAGTCCTTCTCTTGAGATTAAGTCTTGTAAGTGTCTTGTCTCAAGAGATTAACTCCTGTAACTGTCCTTTCACTAGAGATTAAATCATGTAACGGTCCTGTCTCTGGAGATTAAATAGTGTGATTTTCCTGTCTCTGGAGATTAACTCCTGTAACTGTCCTGTCTGTAGAGATTACCTACTGTAACTGTCATGTCTGTAGAGATTAACTCCTGTAACTGTCCTGTCTGTGGATTTTAAATCCTGTAACTGTCCTGTCTCTGGAGATTAAGTCCTGTAACTGTCCTGTCTCTGGAGATTAAGTCCTGTACCTGTCCTGTCTCTGGAGATTAAGACCTGTAACTGCCCTGTATCTGAAGATTAAATAGTGTATCTGTTCTGTCTCTGGAGATTAACTCCTATAACTGTTCTTTCACTAGAGATTAACTCCTGTAGCTCTTTTTTCACTAGAGATTAACTCATGTTACTGTCCTGTCTCTGGAGATTAATTTCTGTAACAGTCCTGTCTTTGGAGATTAATTCCTGTAACTGTCATGACTCTGGAGATTAAATCATGTAACTGTCATATCTCTGGAAATTAAGTCCTGTAACTGTCCTTCTCTTGAGATTAAATCATATAACTCTCCTTCTCTGGAGATTAATCATGTAAATTTCCTGTATGTGGAGATTAAATCCTGTAACTGTCCTGTCTCTGGAGATTAAGTCCTGTAACTGCTCTGTCTCTGGAGATTAAGACCTGTAACTGCCCTGTCTCTGGAGATTAAATAGTGTAACTGTTCTGCCTCTGGAGATTAAATAGTGTAACTGTTCTGTCTCTTGAGATTAAATAGTGTAACTGTTCTGTCTCTGGAGATTAACTCCTGCAACAGTCCTGTCTTTGGAGATTAAATCCTGTAACTGTCATGTCTGGAGATTAAATCATGTAACAGTCTTGTCTCCGGAGATTAAAAATTGTAACTGTCCTGTCTCTGAAGATTAAGTCCTGTAACTGTTCTGTCTCTGGAGATTAAATCATGTAACTATCCTGTCTCTAGAGATTAAATCCTGCATCTGTCCTATCTCTGAAATTGAAGTGCTGTAACCGTCCTTCTCTTGAAATTAAGTCCTGTAACTATCCTGTCTCTGGACATTCCCTCCTGTAACTGTCCTGTCTCTGGAGATTAAATCATGTAACTGTCCTGTCTATGGAGTTTAAATCCTGTAACTGTCCTTCTCCGATGATTAACCCCTGTAACTGTCCTGTCTTTAGATATTAACTCCTGTAACTGTCTTGTCTCTGGAGATTAATTCCTGTAACTATTTGTCTCTGGAGATTAACTTCTGTAACTGTCCTCTGTCGTCCAAACATTGGGCGGAGTCTACTGACACTGACACATCAAAAAGCCTCTAGAGAACAACCACTTAGGTCTAATTTGTCCAGCCGGTGTGTGCTGTGCTGAATGACTATATGGTAACATCCTGATATACGTCTTGGCGGATGTGGCGTCTCATTACCTGGTTGGCACAAGATTCTAATCTAGGCTATCGGAGAGGTGAAGGGATGTTTTGTAACACACTCCCCTTGAAAATGGCCGTTTGGTACCGGGCCATGAAGAATCTATCCACACCAAGCCCAGCTTGGTCAGCACAAGACCCTTTCAGGGATCAGACTGGAACGCCAGTACACCGGACTTTAGACCCATAGCCTTTGACAGGGTTCATGTGCAACACCTGCACCCATTGTCCTTCCATTTTAACGGTCTCAGTAATATCTTCAAGTGTATCTACATCTTGTAACATCTTATAATTTAACTGCCGAATATAATGTTTTTTTTGGGGGTCTCTTAACTGTCTAATGTAATATCATTAAATGTACCTTAATTATTGTAATATCTTGTACTGTAAATCATCATGTAATATCTTTTCATTTAACTATTTAACTGTCTAATGTAGTATTTGCCTGCGTTCCATCCATCCATCCATCCATCCATCCATCCATCCATCCATCATGTGCCATACCGGTAAGCGTGGGCGGTCATGTTCTGCCATGTCAATCGATCACCAGAATCGTGTATCAGCTCCGTTTTCCTGTCTTGACCATGCCACATAGCCAAGCCATCCAGGTATTTACTTCTCGGTCTACCCCTTGGTCTCTTCCCTTCGATCTTGCAAGTTGTCACCAAGTTCTCCAATTCATTTCTTCCCATAACATGCCCAAAAAAATTTCACTGTCTACGTCTAATGACTCTAATCAGTTTACAATCTTAATTTGTTATTTGAAGGACTAGTTCATTGGTTTTTCTGTCTGTCCATTGTATTCTTTGCATTTTCCTCAGAAACCACATATCCACAGCCATCAGCTGTTTTTCAGCTTGACTGCTTATTGTTCACGCTTCACATCCATACAAAAGTATAGGTTCTATGTAGCACTTTAGTACTCTTTTTCTCGTTTCAATTGATATCTTTTTATTGGTCAGTATGTTTTTCATCTTGCAAAAGGATACCTTCGAAATGGCAATTCTTGTTCTAATCTCTTCAAGGCATCTCCCATCAGATGTTATGACTGTTCCTAGAAACTATATCAATTCACTTGCTTAAGAATATGCCCATCTACTCGTATATCACATTGTGGTATTTCCTTCTTCCCAGTGACGACCATAATCTGTGTCTTCTTAATATTCAGCTCCAACCCCAGTAGGTCCTGTCCATTGTCTGCAATCAAGACTGTATCATCTGCATATCTAATGTTATTGCTGTATCGTCCCCCAATGTTGATTCCTTCCATATCTTCTGTATTTATGAAAATATTTTCGCTATACAGGGAAAAAAGATCTGGAGACATTACACATCCTTGTTTCACACCTCTTTTAATAGGCTCTTTTAATAGGACCTACATCATTATCAATTCTGATGGCAGCTTGTTGTTTCCCATTTATTTTTTTACAAGTCTAATGTCTTTTCCATCGATTTGTAGATCTTCAAGCATCCTTATGTCGAGATGTCTCACTTTATCGAAAGCCTTTGTGTAGTCAGTAAAGCAAAGATATAGATCTTTGCGTTCGCTGGCTGTGAACTCTAGCGTGAAGTAATGTATGTCGGATGAAGATATCCTGTTGTCCAACATAAGTGTGTTGTAACTGCCCACTGTAATATATTCTCCTATAGCTGTCTAATGTAATATCTTCTAATTTACGTGTCTATTGTATAAAATTCTAATGTACATGTCTAATGTAATATCTTCTAATTTACCTGTCTAATTTAATAACTTCTAATTTATCTTAATCATGTAACATCATCGCCCATCTATTGATGTTATCTTCCCACTTGTAACGTTGTCTACCTCTTGCTCGCTTTCCTTCAACTTAACCCTTCAGTTTGGTTTGCTTTAAGTAGTGTGTCTTTTAACGTGACCGAAATATTCCAGTTTTCTCTTCATTATTTCGTTAACCAACTCTTTTTGCATTCTGTTTTATTATTAGAACGTCTGTATTTGATTGGTTTTTGTTTTCATGAAATATGCCACATTCTTCCTTATATCCGCATCTCTACGACTTCTATTCGACTTTCTAATTGCTTATTCATTGTCTAGTTTTCCGCGAGACATAGTAGTGTTGAATATGCATACTATTTGATAACTCTAATTCTTATTGAGTTGTTAATCTTTCTAGATGTTAATATTCATTTCGTTTTGTTGAAAACATCTCTGGCCATTCCTATTCTGGTGATGATTTCTGTTTCACGTCTGCAATAACCTGTTTATAAATGTCCAAGATAGGAGAAACGTGTTACTTGTTCTAGTATCTCACCGTTTACTGTAATGTTCATTGATGGCCCGTCCGTTCCATTGCTAATTATCATAGTTTGCGTTTTTCTTGGAAGCCAAATTCCACCCTTTGTCTGTTTGCTAGTTCAACTAGGTTTTGTAACACTTGCTCGCTTTCTGCTAGTAACACGGTATAATCAACACACCTAAGATTGTTTATGATTCGTCCATTGATGTTGAGTCCAGGCAGTTCGACTTGAATAAAGAATACTTATGTGTATAAATTGAAGCGGCTCGTGGAAAACACAGATCTCTGCAGTCAATCAACCAATCAATCATGTGCCATGCCGGAAAGCGTGGGCGGTCATGACTCGCCATTTCACTCGTTCACCAGCTTCGTGGATCAGCTCAGTGTTCCTGTCTCGTCCATCCCAAGTGGCCAAGCCATCCAGATATTTTCCTATCGGTCTTCCTCTTGGTCTGTTCCCTTCGATCTTGCCAGTTGTCACCAAGTTCTCCAAGTTATTTCTTCTCATAACATGTCCAAAAGAATTTTGACTGTCTACGTATATTTTCTCTAATCAATTTACGATTTTCATTTGTCTCCTATAGTACTTGGTCATTGGTTTTTCTGTCTGTCCATGGTATTCTTTGCATTTTCCTCAGAAACCACATTTCTGCAGCCATCAGATGTTTTTCAGCTTGACTGCACATTGTCCAATGTTTCACATCCATACAAATGAACAGGCTCTATGTATCCCATTCAACACTCTTTTTCTAGTTTCAATTGACATCTTTTTATTGGTCAGAATGATTTATCATCTTGCTAAAGGCTACTTTCGCCATGGCGATTCTTGTTCTAATCTCTTCAAGGCATCTCCCATAAGATGTTATGACTGTTCCGAGATAATTGTACCGATTTACTTGTTGAAGAATATTCCCATTTACTTGTATATTACATTGTGGTACTTCGTTCTTCCTAGTGACGACCATAACGTATGTCTTCTTACAATATAATTCCAACCCCAGCTGCTCACTGTGTACAACAACCGCATCTACTAATTGTTGTAGATCTTGTGCATTGTCTGCAATCAATACTGAATCATCTGCATATCTAATGATGTTTCGTCCTCCAATGCTGATTCCATTTATATCTTCTAAATTCCTGAAAATATTTTCACTTTATAGGGAAAACAGATCTGGAGACATTACACATCCTTGCCTAACACCTCTCTTAACAGGTTGATATTGTCCCACTTCATTATCAATCCTTATGGCAGCTTGTTGTTTCCAATATATGTTTTTTTTATATATCTAATGTCTTTCCCATCCATGTGTAGATCTGCCAGCATATCTACCATGTTGACATGTCTAACTCTATCAAAAGCCTTTGTGTAGTCAATAAAGCAAAGGTGTATATCCTTGTTTACTTCTATAGCACGTTCAATAACTGTTCGCAGCATATACACAGCATTTACTGTACCCTTTCCTTCTACAAACCCACATTGTTCTTCCCCTATTTCAGGTTGTATTTTCTTCCTCACTCTTTGCATGATAATTCGTAGCAAAATCTTTGTGATGTGGCTCATTATACTAATTGTTCTATGTTGATCACATTCCAAGGTTCCTGATTTCTTTGGGATTGCAATAGATACAGTTACATAATTCAGAAGGTATATCTCCAGTATCATATAATGTGTTCAGCAGTCTGGTGACTTGATCTAGTCCAAATTCTTCTAAAGCTTTAATCATTTCTGTTGTGATGTTATCTGCACCGGGGACCTTGCCAGCTTTCATATGCTTAAGAACATTTCGAACCTCCATCTTCAAAATTGGCGGCCCTTCATTATTAAATCTAATATCATACTGTTCCTCTCTGTTATCATTATAAAGGTTTTTCACATAATCTGTCCATACATGTAGAATCTGATCTTTTTCTATTATGATTTTGCCATCTTTAGTTTTTAGACATGCCTGCTGATGTACTTGTTCTTTTATTAGTAAGTTCCTGAATTCCTTTTGTGCACTAATTTTGTATTTTGAACTGTTGTGTTGTTTTTCAATTTCTAAGCACTTTTCCTCAAGACATGTTTCCTTTCCCTCCTTACATAATATTCTGACTTGTCTGTGAATTTCTTCATATTTGGCAGGATTATTTTTGTTGAGTCTTCTTGTTTCCATTAGGTGTAAAATTTCTTCAGTCATCCATTTCTTACGACCCACCTTCTTTAATTTTGGAATAGTTGTTTCTGCAGTCAAACTGATTGAATTCTTCAACATTTCCCATTGATCATTCACATCCTGGAATAATATCTCTAGATCAGAGAATATATCAAATATGTTCTGTACTTCTATGTTGAATTTGTTTTATATATCCTTGTCATTACTCAGTGTACACAAATCATATTTAGTGTTTCCTGTTATATACTTGACTTTCTTAAACTTTATCCTCAGTGTCCCTGTAAGTAGTCTGTGGTCACTATAACA
This sequence comes from Cepaea nemoralis, assembly GCA_014155875.1. Lineage (NCBI taxonomy): Eukaryota > Metazoa > Mollusca > Gastropoda > Stylommatophora > Helicidae > Cepaea > Cepaea nemoralis. Next base: position 134,203 of record JACEFZ010008275.1, read on the forward strand.
ATCAGCACTGGGAACTGTTTTTGCTATTGTTAGTGCGTTTCTAAATCTTCTGCTAATCAGAATGTAGTCAATCTGGTTTCTGATCCTACTATTAGGACTCCTCCATGTCCATAATCTTCTAGGGTGTTGCTTTAAACTAGGTGTTTCCCACAATCATTTCCTGTTCTTTTGCCCACTCTACGAGTCTGTATCCTCTTTCATTTCTCTCACCTATACCATAGTTTCCTACTGTGTATCTATCACCTCGATTTCCTATTTTTGCAATGAAGTCTCCGATTATGATTATTATTTCTGAATTTTTACATTTCTTTAAGGCAGTCTCTGTGTCATTATAAAATTCCTCTACACTATCTTCACTGGATTCTCCTGTTGGGGCATATACTTGAATAATATTTATGCTAAAAGGTCTGCCACTTAATTTCACTAGTAGAACTCTGTCCGACACGACCCAATATCCTTGAACAGATTTTGATGTTTTCCGGTCCAAAATAATAGCCACTCCACTTTGTCGGTCTTCACCTCCAGAATAAATGATCTTAAAATCTTCATCTATCTTGATGCCTGCTCCTGTCCATCTCGTTTCGCACATTCCTAGAATATTAATTTTTTATCTTTCAATTTCTTGTTTTATGTTCTCTAATTTTTCGTCGTCGTTTAACGTCCTAACGTTCCATGTTGCTAATTTTAACGTCTCTGTCCTTGTCTTGCGATGATCAGTCTTTAGGCGAATCATAATGCAGTACTCTCATGTGTATCTCTATCCGTGATTAATAATTATTTCCGTAACTTATTGTGGCCATGTGTTCCCTGTAAAGTTACTAGTAAGTCTGATGTGTGTTCCGTCTGTTCCGATATAACAGCATGAAATTAATCCTTCGTGTTGTACTCTGTCAAACGTGATAAATTTGACTGCGTAACTACAGACAACTGGTCTGTTTAAAACAGTCAGGAGGACATTAGCCGTAGAAATGCAGAGGTTAAACTGTATTACAAGTGAGACATGGATTAAGTGGCAATCGCTAAACAGGAAAATAGCGAATTTTAACCTCTAAACTGCGACTTTTGACAGGACGTTCTAAACTGCGATTTTTGACTGGACGATGAAAAAAACGGACTTTTGACTTGACGATCTAAACTGCGACTTTTGACAGGATGATCTAAACTGCCACTTTTGACTGGACGATCTATACTACGACTTTTGACTGGATGATCTGAGCTGCGACTTTTGACTGGACGATCTGAGCTGCGACTTTTGACTGGACGATCTAAACTGCGAAGACAACTGGCTCATACAGAGTGTCGTGTCAGAAACGGAATGACTTTGAACGCAGTAAACGCTGCAGAAAGACAAACGATGGAAGACATGGCGCCAAGAAACAGCGAGCAGGTGTTCATCAGCATAGAGGTCATCACGGACATTATCGACACCAAATTATACACGGTGCATGTCCATCGGTACAGAGCTCAACACGGACATTACATTCACTTAATTATACATGTATCATTAACATCATTGACATCATTGACACCATTATCATAATTGGCACCATTGGTATAATTGACACCATTGGCATAATTGACATCATTAACATAATAGACACCATTGGCATAATTGGCACCATTGAGATAAATGTCGCCATTGGCAATTGACACCGTTGACCTAATTGACACCGCTTACATAATTGACACCGTTGCCATAATTGGCATTGTTGACATAATTGACACAGTGGATATAATTGACACTGTTGACATAATTGACACCGTTAACGTAATTGACACCATTTACATAATTGACACCATTGACATAACTGACAAAATTGACATAATTGACACAATTGACAAAATTGACAGCATTGTCATAATTGACACCGTTGACATAATTGACACCATTGACATAATTGACAAAATTTGCATGATTGACACCATTGACATAATTGACACCATTGACATAATTGACACCATTGACATAATTGACAAAATTTGCATGATTGACACCATTGACATAATTGACACCATTGACATAATTGACACCATTGCTATAATTGACAATCAATCAATCATGTGCCATGCCGGAAAGCGTGGGCGGTCATGACTCACCATTTCACTCGATCACCAGCGTCGTGGATCAGCTCAGTGTTCCTGTCTCGTCCATGCCATGTGGCCAAGCCATCCAGGTATTTTCCTCTCGGTCTTCCTCTTGGTCTGTTCCCTTCGGTCTTGCCAGTTGTCACTAAGTTCTCTAATCCATTTCTTCTTATAACATGTACAAAAAATTTTGACTGTCTACGTCTAATTTCTCTAATCAATTCCCGATTTTCATTTGTCTCCTGTAGTACTTAGTCATTGGTTTTTCTGTCTGTCCATGGTATTCTTTGCATTTTCCTCAGAAACCACATTTCTGCAGCCATCAGATGTTTTTCAGCTTGACTGCTCGTTGTCCAAGTTTCACATCCATACAAAAGAACAGGCTCTATGTATCCCCTCAACACTCTTTTTCTCGTTTCAATTGACATCTTTTTATTGGTCAGAATGTTTTTCATCTTGCTAAAGGCTACTTTCGCCATGGCGATTCTTGTTCTAATCTCTTCAAGGCATCTCCCATCAGAAGTTATGACTGTTCCGAGATAATTGTACCGATTCACTTGTTGAAGAATATTCCCATTGATTGATTGATTGTTTGATTGATTGTGGAACCGACATCACATCATTCGGGGCATTCCCATAAGCGCTCCGTCCCCATCCTCAGCAGCCAGCGAAGAGTTCCAACACTAATAGTTCCAGTAGCAATCTGATTATATGTCCGTCTCGCCTTTCTTCTGAGCGTCGATCGTCGGCCAGATCCCTTCGTCACACCTCGCTGCCTCATTCTTACCAGTCTATGGCGATCCATTTGCTCCTCCGAGGTGTACACGTGCTCCCACAAGGCCGCAACCACGTCTGCCTTGTCATGCATCAATACTCCACCAAGTTTTGCCGAGCCAGCCAATCTGTCCGCCTGTTCATTCCCCAGCACACCGGCATGCCCAGGAGAAAATATCCAGGTGATGCTTGCTACCCGTGACCTCCGAAGCGAAGCAAGCCACTCTGCACGAAGCTTGCCTGTTCTCACCTTCCTCAGCATTCTTTCTGAGTCAGTTACAATCACAATCTGTGTATGTATCGTGTTCTCTATCCAGCGGAAAGCTGCACTGACCGCCTCCACCTCCATTCTTAAGCTAGATGTTGTGTCATCATACACCAGACTCTCCTGCACCAAACGCCGACCATTAGCTCACTGTGTACAGCAACCGCATATCAAATGTTATTGATGTTTCGTCCTCCAATGTTGATTCCATTTATATCTTCTACATTCTGGAGACATTACACATCCATGCTTAACACCTCACTTAAAAGGCTGATATTGTCCCAATTCATTATCAATCCTTATGGCAGCTTGTTGTTTCCAATATATGTTTTTTATAAGTGTAATGCCTTTCCCATCAATTTGTGATCTGCAAGCATATCTACCATGTTGACATGTCTAACTCTATCAAAAGCCTTTGTGTAGTCAATAAAGCTATAATTGACACCATTGACATAATTGACATCATTGACATAATTGACACCATTGACATAATTGGCACCATTGATGTCATTGACATAGATGGCACCATTGACATAGTTACCATCAGTGACATCAATGGCATAATTGACATACGTTTGCTGTTTGGATATATACAATATGCAGTTGGAATATCCGCTGGCTATTGTAGCTCCCATTTTGCAGACTGCTTTGATTCATGACTTTGTTCGTCCTAAAACTGACAAGTGTCATGATCCATGTCATTACATTAGGATCCAGCTGATCCATTGTACAGCATCGCTTAGTTGCAAGCATCTACACACACATCCCATCAGACACACTGTCCAGCATCGCTTACTTGCTAGTATCTACACACATCTCATCAAACATACTGTCCAGCATCGTTTAGATGCAAGTATCTACACACACATCTCATCAAACACAGTGTCCAGCATCGCTTAGTTGCAAGTATCTACACACACATCTCATCAAACACACTGTCCAGCATCGCTTAGTTGCAAGTATCTATACACACATCTCATCAAACACATTGCCCAGCATCGCTTAGTTGCAAGTATGTACACACACACATCTCATCAAACACACTGTTTAGTATCGCTTAGTTGCAAGTAGCTACACACACATCTCATCAAACACACTGTCCAGCATCGCTTAGTTGCAAGTATCTACACACACATCTCATCAAACACACTGTCCAGCATCGCTTAGTTGCAAGTATCTACACACACATCTCATTAAACACAATGTTTAGTATCGCTTAGTTGCAAGTATCTACACACACATCTCATCAAACACACTGTCCAGCATCGCTTAGTTGCAAGTATCTACACACACATATCATCAAACGCCATGTACAACATACCAACATAAGACAGTAAACCCGGTTTCCGATCTTCCTACCACATTTCATACAAACTCGCCCGTTCTGTGCACAATAGGCCTACACTAAAGCTCCACAACACGTTAATTCAGCGGAGTGTTTGGCCACTGCCAGCTTCAGGCTGTCGAGTTTGTTCTCGAAATCTCGACGTAATATGATCGACTTTGTTATCTTCCGCACTGAAAACTTCAGACTGTCGATTTCCTAGGTTGTTCTCGAATTCTCGACATAGATTGAAGGACTTTCTTAGCTTCGCCACTGCCAACTTCAGACTGTCGATTTCCGATGTTGTTCTCGCAGTCTCGACAATGAATGAACGACTTTCTTAGCTTCGCCACTGCCAACTCCAGGCTGTCGATTTCCCAGATTGTTCTCGCAGTCTCGACATAGAATGAACGTCTTACTGAGCGTCGCCACTGCCAACTTCAGATTGTCGATTTTCGATGTTGTTCTCGCAGTCTCGACATAGAAAGAAGGATTTTTTTTTTTCGTCGCCACTGCCAACCATAGGCTGTAGAGGTTATTCTTGCAGTCTCGACATAGAATGAGCCAATTTCTTAGCTTCGCCAAATTCAGGCTGTCGAATTCCGAGGTTGTTCCCGCAAGCTCGACGTGGAAAGAAAGTCTTACTGAGCTTCGGGCTGCTTGGCTTTAGGCGTAGTCTGTGCTTCCGCTTTGATCATAGTACGTTTTAAACAATGTTAGACCTGATGGCTCCGTGCCGACACCCGCCCACCACAGCCCCTGTCAATAGACAAGACTGTAAGATAGTGTTGAACTATTTCAGAAACTGATGAATGTCCCCTACCAGAACAGCACTGCAAACACACACCTGGCGCTCTACAAGGCACTGGAACTTCTCAATGAGGAGAATGGTGGCAGAAAGGGGGCCAAGAAAACCGTGGTTTTAGTCACTGACGGTCGGTCCACACTACCAGATAAAAGTGAGAGCATATTTAGTTGTAGTTGTTGTGTTTGTAGTAGTAGTAGTAGTAGTAGTAGTAGTAGTAGTAGTAGTAGTAGTAGTAGTAGTAGTAGTAGTAGGAGTAGTAGTAGTAGTAGGAGTAGTAGTAGTAGTAGTAGTAGTAGTAGTAGTAGTAGTAGTAGTAGTAGTAGTAGTAGTAGTAGTAGTAGTAGTAGTAGTAGTAGTAGTAGTAGTAGTAGCAGTAGTAGTAGCAGTAGTAGTAGCAGTAGTAGAAATAATAATAATAATTGTAGTAGTAGTAGTAGTAGTATTAGTAGTAGTAGTAGTAGTAGTAGTAGTAGTAGTAGTAGTAGAAGTGGTAGTAGTAGTAGTAGTAGTAGTAGTAGTAGTAGTAGTAGTAGTAGTAGTAGTAGTAGTAGTAGTAGTAGTAGTAGTAGAAGTGGTAGTAGTAGTAGTAGTAATAGTAGTAGTAGTAGTAGTAGTAGTAGCAGTAGTAGTAGCAATAGTAGTAGCAGTAGTAGAAATAATAATAATAATTGTAGTAGTAGTAGTAGTAGTAGTAGTAGTAGTAGTAGTAGTAGTAGTAGTAGTAGTAGTAGTAGTAGTCGTAGTAGTAGTAGTAGTAGTAGTAGTAGTAGTAGTAGTAGTAGTAGTAGTAGTAGTAGTAGTAGTAGTAGTAGTAGTCTCCCCCGATGGTGTTTCCACCTTGTCGTTGTGGGGGAGCTTGAGTTTCTCAATGACCCTGAGAGCTATGCCGGCGGTAGCGTAGCTACCAGCAGGGCCTCCCAAGCCGGACAGGTCAAAGGGTAGAGAACAGACAAAGAGAAACACCCTGGTCCTCCAGGTTAGGGGTTGAAGCGTTGGGTTAACATCCCCACCTTTGTAAAAACCTTTCTTTTTTACGAAACAAATATATGAGCCTTGATATCGGACTGACTTATCTGGACAACGACCTTGGAACGTTAAAGGACTTTTGAGATTTGGAACATGGAATGTACGGACACTATATCGAGCTGGAGCACTAACCCGGGAGCTGGTTGAATATCAAATGGATATAACAGCAATTCAAGAAATAAGATGGCCAGGAGAGGGTACTTTAGAGCAAAATGGAATGATTATAATATATGGAGGAAACACCCAAAATAAACATGAATTAGGAACAGGATTTGTCATCAAAAAAGAGTTATGGGGGAACGTTTTAAACTTTAAAGCTTTTAATGACAGGATTAGTAAATTACGAATAAAAGGTAAATGGAAAAATATAACGATGATTAATGTACATGCACCTACTGAAGAGAAAGAAGATGATATTAAAGAAGACTTTTATAATTATCTGGAAGATGTCATAGAAGAAACCCCCAAACAGGACATCCTGATTGTGCTGGGAGACTTCAATGCAAAAATAGGTAGAGAGCAAACTAATAAAAAAGTGGCCGGTATGGAAAGCCTACATACAACTTCAAATGATAATGGATGGAGAGTCATCAACCTAGCAGAAGCCAAAGGACTGCAGATTAGCAGTACCAGACTACAAAGAAAGGATATACACAAACAAACTTGGAAATCATGTGACAAGAGAACCTATAATCAAATAGTTCACATTTTAATTAACAACATAAATGTATCAAACATACAGCAAGTCAGATGTTATAGAGGAGCTGAGTGCCACAGTGACCACTTCCTCGTTGGAGCAAAATTTAAAATAAAACTTAAGAGAGCTTTCTATACTAAATTACAAAGATTACATCCAACATATAACAGAGAAAAACTACAAGACATTACAGTCAAAGAGAAATTTACGGATGAAATAAAATGTAAACTTGAAACTCTGCAAAACACTTCGGAGGAAAGCGTTGACCAAACTTGGTTGAACATCAAGAATACAATTCAATCTACCGCAGAAGAATGTCTCGGTGTGTTAACCACGCATAGAAAGAACAGATGGTTCAATCAAAAATGTGAAGAAGCAGTCATTAGGAAGAAGAATGCCAGACATGTATGGTTAATTGACATCAATATCATCCAAAAGGAAGAGCATTATAGAAATGAATGTAAAGAGGCTACAAAAATAGTCAGACAGCAGAAGCGAGAATATATGAGTAATATAATCAAAGATATGGAAACTAATCACCAGAAAAATGAATCCAGAAAATTTTTTAAAGAACTGAGGTCAATGAAACGAGGGCACCAACAAAACACATATGGTTTAAAAGACAAAAATGGGAATATGATAAATACCAATGAGGAAATGTGCAACAAATGGACAGAATATTCTATTGAATTACTAAATTGTGAAGCTCCAAGTAATATTTTCCCACAGGAAGAGGTTCTAACATGCGAACCACAAATTGAAGAACCTACATTTGAAGAAATCCTATATGTAATCACACGACTTAAAAACAATAACGCAACTGGGACTGATGGAATTGCTGCTGAATTTATAAAGGCAGGTGGCCATGCATTACATCTAAAGCTATACGAACTAATAATAAAAATCTGGAGGACAGAAGAATTACCCCATGACTGGAAAGAGTCATTATTGATACCTATCTTTAAGAAAGGAGACAAGTTCCAATGTGGAAATTATAGAGGAATATCACTACTGTCCACAAGCTATAAGATACTATCCGCAGTATTACTAAATAAACTAAAACCATATTCAGAAGACATATTAGGTGACTACCAGGCGGGTTTTAGACAAAACAGATCAACAATAGATCGACAAATAGCCGAGAAACATTGGGAATATAAAAGAGATCTCTATAACATTTTTGTGGATTTTAAAAAGGCTTATGATAGTGTCCATAGGAATAGTCTATGGAAAGCTATGCAGGAATTTGGAATACCAAGGAAGTTAATCAACATGACCAGACTATGATAATATAATATCGTAACATATAAAGGCAGGAA
>JACEFZ010008275.1:145000-220000 GCA_014155875.1 Cepaea nemoralis
TGAAACCGTTTGCCAAACGGTGACATCAAAAACATTCTGTTATTCTTGTGGGTATAGGCAATTATAAAATAATTACATGGTTTAATGTTTATATTAAAGAAAATGAATAGTAAATATTCTCAGAATAATGACCAAAAAAATGATTTACTTGGTACAAGTAAAAGTAACATAGCAATTAAAGAGGACAATTATAAAATGATAAAGCATGCTTTTTTCTCTGTAGCGAAATAAACTAAAGATCAAATAGACGGTAGAAAATTGGGTGAAACGCGCGCAGCTCTATACGCTTTGGGAAAGTTCAAGATGACGAATGATAGAAGAGCAGCAAAGAAACACCTGCAGCTCTACACGCTATGAGAAAGCCACGGATTCCTCTGTGGCAACACTGAAATACCAACGCCTCTACACACAATGAGATAGTCAATGTTTCCTGTGTGGTAACAATGAAACACCGGCACCTCTACACACTATGAGAAAGCCAGGTATACCTCTGTGGCAACAATGAAACACCGGCACCTCTACACTCTATGAGAAAGCCAGGTATACCTCTGTGGCAACAATGAAACACCGGCACCTCTACACTCTATGAGAAAGCCAAGGTTTCCTGTGTGGCAACACTGAAACACCGGCACCTCTAGACGCTATGAGAAAGCCAAGTTTACCTCTGTGGCAACATTGTACACTGGCACCTCTACACACTATGAGAAAGCCAGGTATACCTCTGTGGCAACACTGAAACACCAGCACATCTACACACTATGAGAAAGCCAGGTTTACCTCTGTGGCAACATTGCAACACAGGCACCTCTACACACTATGAGAAAGCCAGGATTACCTCTGTGGCAACATTGAAACACTGGCACCTCATTCGCAGGTGTCCATCAAGGTAGCCAATATTCATACGATAATAACAATTACTGTGGTATACAGGCATTATTTCTGCACTGACAAAGACGCAAAGAAGAAGAAGAAGAAGAAGAAGAAGAAGAAGAAGAAGAAGAAGAAGAAGAAGAAGAAGAAGAAGAAGAAGAAGAAGAAGAAGGAGAAGAAGAAGAACTCAACTCACGCTCTGTTCTATAACCTTCCTTGTCTCGGCCTATCGTCAGGCACGAGCCTGATTTGCCATCGATCATCAACGCTCAAACTCTCACACGACGTACTTACAATACTTTTGAATGGCAAGTAACTTCTGGTCTAGAGCGAGCTTCATACCATAACTTGAGAAACATGATTACTGGTAGGATGGACGGCGTATCGTTTTCTTCATTGCTTCTTTCTGCTTAAACTATCTAAACTGATCGCTTCCTGATATATACTTTCATATCTTTGTTTTTCTAAACCACATTCTGATGTTCGTCCTTCAGCCTCCCTTCTTCCAGACTCTTCTCTTCCCTTCTTCCTTCTCTCTGCCCGTTTCTTACGTCATCGTCTCTAAGTAAGCGTTTGTGCGTTCAGTGTGCGCGCTATACTTTTTCTTTTAACTTCTCGATAATTTATAATTTATATCTATCTATACGTGCACTTGCTGCATTCTCTATCCTGCGACACATGGCACATATGCCATAAATTATATCAGTCATTTCACAAATGTCTTCAATAATAATAGTCAACATTTCCAAATGTCCCCCCATAATAATTAATAAGTTCATTTATTTCATAAATAACAATAGTTAACATGCCTGGTTATTTCCTAAACAATAATAGTTAACTTGTCCAGTTATTTCCTGAACAAATAGTGAACATTTCCAGATTTATTTAAATATTCTGGAGCAGCATTTCCACATACTCCCTAAACACTATTAGTTAAAATTTTCACATATTTCCTCCAAAATATTAGTTAATGTTTCCATGTATTTCGTAAATAATTTTTTGAGTCAATATTTCCGCATTTTTCCTTCATAATTTTAGTCCATTTTTCCAACCAGCCCTAGAGACAGCGAAGGCCCTGAAAGAAGCAGGCGTTAAAATCATCGCTCTCTGAGTCGGACCAGATGCTAACGAGGCAGAGCTGAGAGCCTTGGCTTCAAGACCTGAGGATTACTTCACAGTCCCCAACTATAGTGTCCTCGTCTCGTTTGCCAACCCAGTGACAGCTGTCGTCTGCAACGGTAAGTGGGCACTGGTGCTGTCCGGAATGTGAATTGTCCGCAGTCGTTCATCTCTGGGTCTTTTCTGATGACATATAGGCCTGGCTTGAGTAATTGTTGTGTATGTGTCATGTAGTTGTATCAGTGTCTGATGTGTTTGTGTGCTGGCGAAGGCTTCAGCCGCAACGTTGACTCTGCCTCTTGTGAGTGTGTTCTTGTCAAGCTGATATATTTTCCTCTCATTTGTTCTTGAATTAAATATTGACGCGGATATTAATGATACTAACTGGTTATTAATTCGTTCCTGTGCCTGCGTGGTGTATATATATATATCTGCTTTCGTGTGTGTGTGTGTGTGTGTGTGTGTGTGTGTGTGTGAGTGTGTGTATGTGTGCGTGTGCGTGAGTGTGTGTGTGGGTGTGTGTGCGTGTGTGTGTAGGTGGGTGTGTGGGTGTGTGTGTGTGCGTGTGTGTGTGTGTGACTGGCAGCTTTGGTGTGGGCAGCGATGTGTGTTTCCCCGCCCATCGTCATGCACGAAAGAGAAGACACGAGATGAAAGCAAAGACTAAACATACGATCCTGTCTGCTATTGCCAACTGGGATCAATATGAAGAAATATGTGAGAAACATACAAAAGGAAATAGTAGGGATAGTAAATGATGAGCCACGTTGGTGTAGCAACGTGATGGCCTTCTCATATTATAGAAAAGGACGTGATGAGTTGAGTAGACTAGTTCCTTTATTTCACATATTATAGACCAGGACGTGATGAGTTGAGTAGACTAGTTCCTTTATTTCACATATTATAGAAAAGGACGTGATGAGTTGAGTAGACTAGTTCCTTTCTTTCACATATTATAGACCACGACGTTATGAGTTGAGTAGACTAGTTCCTTTCCTTCACATATTCTAGACCACGATGTGATGAGTTGAGTAGACTAGTTCCTTTCCTTCACATATTATAGACCAGGACGTGATGAGTTGAGAAGACTTGTTCCTTTCCTTCACATATTCTAGTCCACGACGTGATGAGTTGAGAAGACTTGTTCCTTTCCTTCACATATTCTAGTCCACGACGTGATGAGTTGAGTAGACTAGTTCCTTTCTTTCACATATTATAGACCACGACGTTATGAGTTGAGTAGACTAGTTCCTTTCCTTCACATATTCTAGACCACGATGTGATGAGTTGAGTAGACTAGTTCCTTTCCTTCACATATTATAGACTAGGACGTGATGAGTTGAGAAGACTAGTTCCTTTCCTTCACATATTCTAGACCACGACGTGATGAGTTGAGTAGACTAGTTCCTTTCCTTCACATATTCTAGACCACGACGTGATGAGTTGAGTAGAATAGTTCCTTTCCTTCACATATTCTAGACCACGACGTGATGAGTTGAGTAGACTAGTTCCTTTCCTTCATATATTATAGACCAGGACGTGATGAGTTGAGTAGACTAGTTCCTTTCCTTCACATATTCTAGTCAATGACGTGATAAGTTGAGTAGACTAGTTCCTTTCCTTCACATATTATAGACCAGGACGTGATGAGTTGAGTAGACTAGTTCCTTTCCTTCACATATTATAGACCAGGACGTGATGAGTTGAGTAGACAAGTTCCTTTCCTTCACATATTATAGACCAAGACGTGATAGGTTGAGTAGACTAGTTCATTTCCTTCACATATTATAGACCAAGACGTGATGAGTTGAGTAGACTAGTTCCTTTCCTTCACATATTATAGACCAAGACGTGATGAGTTGAGTAGACTAGTTCCTTTCCTTCACATATTATAGACCACGACGTGATGAGTTGAGTAGACTAGTTCCTTTCCTTCACATATTATAGACCACGACGTGATGAGTTGAGTAGACTAGTTCCTTTCCTTCACATATTATAGACCATGACGTGATGAGTTGAGTAGACTAGTTCCTTTCCTTCACATATTCTAGTCCACGACGTGATGAGTTGAGTAGACTAGTTCCTTTCATTCACATATTATAGACCACAACGTGATGAGTTAAGTAGACTAGTTCCTTTCCTTCACATATTCTAGACCACGACGTGATGAGTTGAGTAGACAAGTTCCTTTCCTTCATATATTATAGAACAGGACGTGATGAGTTGAGTAGACTAGTTCCTTTCCTTCACATATTCTAGTCAATGACGTGATAAGTTGGGTAGACTAGTTCCTTTCCTTCACATATTATAGACCAGGACGTGATGAGTTGAGTAGACTAGTTCCTTTCCTTCACATATTATAGACTAGGACGTGATGAGTTGAGTAGACTAGTTCCTTTCCTTCACATATTATAGACCAAGACGTGATAGGTTGAGTAGACTAGTTCATTTCCTTCACATATTATAGACCAAGACGTGATGAGTTGAGTAGACTAGTTCCTTTCCTTCACATATTATAGACCAAGACGTGATGAGTTGAGTAGACTAGTTCCTTTCCTTCACATATTCTAGACCACGACGTGATGAGTTGAGTAGACTAGTTCATTTCCTTCACATATTCTAGACCACGACGTGATGAGTTGAGTAGACTAGTTCCTTTCCTTCACATATTCTAGACCACGACGTGATGAGTTGAGTAGACTAGTTCCTTTCCTTCACATATTCTAGTCCACGACGTGATGAGTTGAGTAGTCTAATTCCTTTCCTTCATATATTATAGACCAGGACGTGATGAGTTGAGTAGACTAGTTCCTTTCCTTCACATATTCTAGTCAATGACGTGATAAGTTGAGTAGACTAGTTCCTTTCCTTCACATATTATAGACCAGGACGTGATGAGTTGAGTAGACTAGTTCCTTTCCTTCACATATTATAGACCAGGACGTGATGAGTTGAGTAGACAAGTTCCTTTCCTTCGCATATTATAGACCAAGACGTGATAGGTTGAGTAGACTAGTTCATTTCCTTCACATATTATAGACCAGGACGTGATGAGTTGAGTAGACTATTTCCTTTCCTTCACATATTATGGACCAAGACGTGATGAGTTGAGTAGACTAGTTCTTTTCCTTCACATATTATAGACCACGACGTGATGAGTTGAGTAGACTAGTTCCTTTCCTTCACATATTATAGACCACGACGTGATGAGTTGAGTAGACTAGTTCCTTTCCTTCACATATTATAGACCAGGACGTGATGAGTTGAGTAGACTTGTTCCTTTCCTTCACATATTCTAGTCCACGACGTGATGAGTTGAGTAGACTAGTTCCTTTCATTCACATATTATAGACCACGACGTGATGAGTTGAGTAGACTAGTTCCTTTCCTTCCCCTATTCTTGACCACGACGTGATGAGTTGAGTAGACTAGTTCCTTTCCTTCACATATTATAGACCACGACGTGATGAGTTGAGTAGACTAGTTCCTTTCCTTCACATATTCTAGATTACGACGTGATGAGTTGAGTAGACTAGTTCATTTCCTTCACATATTCTAGACCACGACGTGATGAGTTGAGTAGACTAGTTCCTTTCCTTCACATATTCTAGACCATTACGTGATGAGTTGAGTAGACTAGTTCCTTTCCTTCACATATTCTAGTCCACGACGTGATGAGTTGAGTAGACTAGTTCTTTTCCTTCACATATTATAGACCAGGACGTGATGAGTTGAGTAGACTAGTTCCTTTCCTTCACATATTATAAACCAAGACCTGATGATTTGAGTAGACTAGTTCCTTTCCTTCACATATTTAGACCACGACGTGATAGGTTGAGTAGACTAGTTCATTTCCTTCACATATTATAGACCAAGACGTGATGAGTTGAGTAGACTAGTTCCTTTCCTTCACATATTATAGACCAAGACGTGATGAGTTGAGTAGACTAGTTCCTTTCCTTCACATATTATAGACCACGACGTGATGAGTTGAGTAGACTAGTTCCTTTCCTTCACATATTATAGACCACGACGTGATGAGTTGAGTAGACTAGTTCCTTTCCTTCACATATTATAGACCATGACGTGATGAGTTGAGTAGACTAGTTCCTTTCCTTCACATATTCTAGACCACGACGTGATGAGTTGAGTAGACTAGTTTCTTTCCTTCACATATTCTAGACGTAGACGTGATGAGTGTGGATGTGGATTTTAATTTATGAGAATATTATGTTAAACTGTATAGGGGATTTTATTGATTCTCTGGTCACTGTTAGAATGCAGGTTGATCAGGGATATTTACCACAAACCCCAGGAGAAAACAATTCAATCCTTGAAACAATGGCATCTGTGTGTAGGTTTCCCTTCCCACTTCATCACCCTTTAAATTTACTATAGTGCTAGAAGGATATTGATTGCACACAATATATATACAACCACTGTTGAACATACATCACATTTACTTGATGTACACAACAATTTTGGACAAACAGTTCAGGTATTAAATCAAGATCTGAAGTAACATGCATGAAAGTATAATAGTATTATTGAATTTCAAAAAAAAAAAAAAAAAAAAAAAAAGGCATGGGAATGATTTGCACTATCAAAACACATTTACACCCTTTGTGCCCCCAAGAAAACAACTATGTCATTACAAACAACACAACAACCACAAATTGGGTCTATTCCTTGACCCACCTTACATAATTCTCATATTTAAAAATAATGAGTTGGTGTCACAATACTATACATATATATACCATAACATAACCACCATTATACTATTTACCTTATACCTGGCATAGAAAAAAAACATATAAAAAGCAGTTTATACTAGTACTTAAACTAATTAATCATAGTATTCCTTTAGGCAGTGCGGGTGGGTATTCTTCTCCAGTGCGAAGCAGTTATTTCCATAATTATCCGGGACAGAAATAAAATACTCACAGTCATATTCTAATGTCCACTGAAGTTTGTTGCGGAATAATTATAATCCCTTTTAGGAAATAAATTCACCACATATCCCCTCCATTGGGGCTGAATTCACGAATCTTCTGTTGCAAATGGCTCGGTGCCCTTGTGAAAATTTGATGCCTCAGGTCGGTCATACTTCAGGATTTCCACTTAAGCTCTGCAGAAGGTAATTCCTTTTATCATCAGGTCTGATGAAAAGTTGACGTCCATTCAGCTTCTCGGCTTATAATATCCGAATACCAAATTGGCTTACACAGGGGTTTCACCCACCTAGTCACCAGTCTATACCCTATTCCACAGTTGTTGGCATTTAGGCTGACATGGGACCAGCACAGATTTCTGATTCAGTAGTTTCCTTTCAGTGTAGACATACAAGGCTGCTTGTTATTTATTTGGTTCATCTGTAATTATTTCCAGGATTCTGCTGCAGGCCTGGGACTGAAGAATATTACTTTCAACACATAACCAGGGTTGCAAGCAATCAGATGCTTCCTTTGGTTGCAGGCTTAAAGGCATTTACTCCGCTAGCTGCTTTCATATGGTCTTCTAATGGTGTTTAGGTCTGAGATCTGCAGTTGATCTGGCTTATTTCAGGTGTTTCAGATTTTGGAACCTTGAGGTAATCTGGTGTAGTTATGGTTTTCAGTTGGTACCTTGGTTGTCATGGCTTATGTGGTTTCAGTGTCTCTTCCCTTTGGTTTGAGTTGGTGTTTATAGCTAGAACTTGGTGTTGAGTGGCTAAACCCTTAAGTTTGACTCTTGCTGCTGTCAGACGTTCTTTCGAAGACTTATCCATTGTTGGATATTAACTTGGTAATCCAACCAACAGTTGAAGGGTTTTCACTGTTGCTAGTTTTAGTTACATGTAGTAGGATTGTCCCATAGTTTCACTGATTTGGTTAAATGATGAGGCCATCATAGGTGGTACTTCTCAGACGTAAAGCAGACGATACATTGTTGTCAGTTACTCTGTTGATCTTCATCTTTGTAGATTTTTAGATCGCGAAGTCCATCCTGGAATTTCCTGCTAAAATTGGACTTGCTCAATCACGCAGTCAGTTGTTTTCGAATTTGTCTGTTGCTGGCTATGGCAGCTAATGATTGCAGCAGTAAACATTGAGGTATTGGTCCTGACTTTGTTTAGGACAGGTTGCCATGTTCACCCTCTCCTGGCTTTTTACCCAGTTTTCAGTTGATAGTGATGCAATGCAGTCCCACAAAATCCACCACTAGCTATAGAAAAGGGATGGCAAAGAATACAACATGAGCATTAACCTACTGTATGTGTTAACTATCACAACACAATTATAAACAAAAAAGGGGAAGGAGATAGGAGTGGGTTTCCAAGTTCCCTGTCCCTCCTTGCTTGTTGTAGAGCCTTTCTGACCCATAGTGTGACAGCATCATCATAGTGTGACAGCCCCATCATAGTGTGATAGCCCCATCATAGTGTGACAGCCCCATCATAGTGTGACAACATCATCATAGTGTGACAGCCCCATCATAGTGTGACAGCCACATCATAGTGTGACAGCCCCATCATAGTGTGACAGCATCATCATAGTGTGACAGCCCCATCATAGTGTGTCAGCCCCATCATAGCGTGACAGCCCCATCATAGTGTGACAGCCCCATCATAGCGTGACAGCCCCATCATATTGTGACAACATCATCATAGTGTGACAGCCCCATCATAGTGTGACAGCCCCATCATAGTGTGACAGCCCAATCATAGTGTGACAGCCCCATCATAGTGTAACAGCCCCATAATAGTGTAACAGCCCCATCATAGTGTGACAGCCCCATCATTGTGTGACAGCATCATCATAGTGTGACAGCCCCATCATAGTGTGACAGCCCCATCATAGTGTGAAAGCCCTATCATAGTGTGACAGCATCATCATAGTGTGACAGAATCATCATAGTGTTTCAGCCCCATCATAGTGTGACAGCCCCATCATAGTGTGACAGCCCCATCATAGTGTGACAGCCCCATCATAGTGTGACAGCCCCATCATAGTGTGACAGCCCCATCATAGTGTGACAGCCCCATCATAGTGTGACAGCCTCATCATAGTGTGACAGCCCCATCATAGTGTGACAGCATCATCATAGTGTGACAGCCCCATCAAAGTGTAACAGCCTCATCATAGTGTAACAGCCCCATCATAGTGTGACAGCCCCATCATAGTGTGACAGCCCCATCATAGTGTGACAGCCCCATCATAGTGTTACAGCCCCATCAAAGTATAACAGCCCCATCATAGTGTGACAGCCCCATCATAGTGTGACAGCCCCATCATAGTGTGACAGCCCCATCATAGTGTGACAGTCCCACCATAGTGTAACAACCCCATCATAGTGTGACAGCCCCATCATTGTTTGACAGCTCCATCATAGTGTGACAGCCACATCATAGTGTGACAGCCCCATCATAGTGTGACAGTCCCATCATAGTGTGACAGCCCCATCATAGTGTGACAGCCCCATCATAGTGTGACAGCTCCATCATAGTGTAACAGCCCCATCATAGTGTAACAGCCCCATCATAGTGTGACATCCCTATCATAGTGTGACATCCCCATCATAGCGTGATAGCCCCATCATAGTGTGACAGCCCCATCATAGCGTGTCAGCCCCACGATAGCGTGACAGCCACATCATAGTGTGACAACATCATCATAGTGTGACAGCATCATCATAGTGTGACAGCACCATCATAGTGTGACAGCCCCATCATAGTGTGACAGACCCATCATAGTGTGACAGCATCATCATAGTGTGACAGCACCATCATAGTGTGACAGCCCCATCATAGTGTGACAGCATCATCATAGTGTGACAGCCCCATCATAGTGTGACAGACCCATCATAGTGTGACAGCATCATCATAGTGTGACAGCACCATCATATTGTGACAGCCCCATCATAGTGTGACAGACCCATCATAGTGTGTAGATCTGCATGCACCGAGGAATAGGTGGCCAATTAGTTCCTCACTTTTGCAGGCGACGAGCCGAGATGATGACCTCGCGTTCCGCCGTGCTCATGATAGGATCCATTTGGCTCGCCCAGTGTGCCCACTGGACTCAGTGTCTCAAACAAGTGTCATGGAGACAATCGTGACAGAAAGGGAACGACAGAGAGACACACGGACAGACAGACTGACCGACCGACTGATCGACCGAATGATTGACCGACCCACCGACCGTCCAACAGACAGAAGGACAAGCACACCTTTCCCAGACGAGGGAGTAGCTTATTGTGATTCTGGATGTCTCATGCGATGCCACAGACTGTCCTACTTGTCCTTTTGTTGGTTAACACGTTTTTCAGGTTTTGTTTCTGTATCAAGAACATGTTCCTAACATCTCATTTCAGAATCTTAACAATGGATGAATCACCGACCCACGGGCAGTAGAATCGATTAGAGATACTTGAATATGATCACAACATGGCACGAACACATGATAACATCAAGGGCATTTCAGACATAGCCCAAGTCAACAAACAACCGATTCAACTATATGAACAACTCTCCAAGGAAAAATAAAATTATATATATATTTACAAATCTGTTTCTGTTTCTTTGTTGTGGACTTGACAAGTGTGTTACAGGGTCTGACTGTGTGATTACAACAATGCGACTGGACTGGTAATGTGGTTGTGAGGGAAACGCGAATGTAAGCGGCCAGAGCTCAATAACGCCAGGCGCCCACTGATTGTTATAAAAGGGTGGATGTTGAGGGAGGCGAGGGAGCGTGCAGGGGAGTAGATGCATCCAGTTGAGCAAACAGTAGCGTAGAGAGTAATTATAGACTATACTGCGATGGAACTGCTGAAATCAAGGGTGTACACACAAACTATGGACAGTTTACAAAAATACGACAAAAGTAGGGATGAGAAGAGAGAGAGAGAGATATATAGAGAGAGACAGAGAGAAAGGGAGAGAGGGGCATATTCTTTTTTAAATGTTACACTAAGGGCTTGGGCGACATCGGATATGAATAAGTGCACATATGGGAGGAAACCATGGCTGCGAGCTAACAAGTGGGGACAAATGGGAGGAAACCATGGCTGCGAGCTAACAAGTGGGGACACATATGGGAGGAAACCATGGCTGCGAGCTAACAAGTGGGGACACATATGGGAGGAAACCATGGCTGCGAGCTAACAAGTGGGGACAAATGGGAGGAAACCATGGCTGCGAGCTAACAAGTGGGGACACATATGGGAGGAAGCCATGGCTGCGAGCTAACAAGTGGGGACACATATGGGAGGAAACCATGGCTGCGAGCTAACAAGTGGGGACACATATGGGAGGAAACCATGGCTGCGAGCTAACAAGTGGGGACACATATGGAGGAAACCATGGCTGCGAGCTAACAAGTGGGGACACATATGGGAGGAAACCATGGCTGCGAGCTAACAAGTGGGGACACATATGGGAGGAAACCATGGCTGCGAGCTAACAAGTGGGGACACATATGGGAGGAAACCATGGCTGCGAGCTAACAAGTGGGGACACATATGGGAGGAAACCATGGCTGCGAGCTAACAAGTGGGGACACATATGGGAGGAAACCATGGCTGCGAGCTAACAAGTGGGGACACATATGGGAGGAAACCATGGCTGCGAGCTAACAAGTGGGGACACATATGGGAGGAAACCATGGCTGCGAGCTAACAAGTGGGGACACATATGGGAGGAAACCATGGCTGCGAGCTAACAAGTGGGGACACATATGGGAGGAAACCATGGCTGCGAGCTAACAAGTGGGGACAAATGGGAGGAAACCATGGCTGCGAGCTAACAAGTGGGGACACATATGGGAGGAAACCATGGCTGCGAGCTAACAAGTGGGGACAAATGGGAGGAAACCATGGCTGCGAGCTAACAAGTGGGGACACATATGGGAGGAAACCATGGCTGCGAGCTAACAAGTGGGGACAAATGGGAGGAAACCATAGCTGCGAGCTAACAAGTGGGGACACATATGGGAGGAAACCATGGCTGCGAGCTAACAAGTGGGGACACATATGGGAGGAAACCATGGCTGCGAGCTAACAAGTGGGGACACATATGGGAGGAAACCATGGCTGCGAGCTAACAAGTGGGGACACATATGGGAGGAAACCATGGCTGCGAGCTAACAAGTGGGGACACATATGGGAGGAAACCATGGCTGCGAGCTAACAAGTGGGGACACATATGGGAGGAAACCATGGCTGCGAGCTAACAAGTGGGGACACATATGGGAGGAAACCATGGCTGCGAGCTAACAAGTGGGGACACATATGGGAGGAAACCATGGCTGCGAGCTAACAAGTGGGGACAAATGGGAGGAAACCATGGCTGCGAGCTAACAAGTGGGACACATATGGGAGGAAACCATGGCTGCGAGCTAACAAGTGGGGACAAATGGGAGGAAACCATGGCTGCGAGCTAACAAGTGGGGACAAATGGGAGGAAACCATGGCTGCGAGCTAACAAGTGGGGACACAAATGGGAGGAAACCATGGCTGCGAGCTAACAAGTGGGGACAAATGGGAGGAAACCATAGCTGCGAGCTAACAAGTGGGGACACAAATGGGAGGAAACCATGGCTGCGAGCTAACAAGTGGGGACACATATGGGAGGAAACCATGGCTGCGAGCTAACAAGTTTGGACAAATGGGAGGAAACCATGGCTGCGAGCTAACAAGTAGGGACAAATGGGAGGAAACCATGGCTGCGAGCTAACAAGTGGGGACACATATGGGAGGAAACCATGGCTGCGAGCTAACAAGTGGGGACACATATGGGAGGAAACCATGGCTGCGAGCTAACAAGTGGGGACAAATGGGAGGAAACCATGGCTGCGAGCTAACAAGTGGGGACAAATGGGAGGAAACCATGGCTGCGAGCTAACAAGTGGGGACACAAATGGGAGGAAACCATGGCTGCGAGCTAACAAGTGGGGACACATATGGGAGGAAACCATGGCTGCGAGCTAACAAGTGGGGACAAATGGGAGGAAACCATGGCTGTGAGCTAACAAGTGGGGACACATGGGAGGAAACCATGGCTGCGAGCTAACAAGTGGGGACACAAATGGGAGGAAACCATGGCTGCGAGCTAACAAGTGGGGACACAAATGGGAGGAAACCATGGCTGCGAGCTAACAAGTGGGGACACATATGGGAGGAAACCATGGCTGCGAGCTAACAGGTGGGGACAAATGGGAGGAAACCATGGCTGCGAGCTAACAAGTGGGGACAAATGGGAGGAAACCATGGCTGCGAGCTAACAAGTGGGGACAAATGGGAGGAAACCATGGCTGCGAGCTAACAAGTGGGGACACAAATGGGAGGAAACCATGGCTGCGAGCTAACAAGTGGGGACAAATGGGAGGAAACCATGGCTGCGAGCTAACAAGTGGGGACAAATGGGAGGAAACCATGGCTGCGAGCTAACAAGTGGGGCCAAATGGGAGGAAACCATGTCTGAGAGCTAACAAGTGGGGACAAATGGGAGGAAACCGTGGCTGCGAGCTAACAAGTGGGGACAAATGGGAGGAAACCATGGCTGCGAGCTAACAAGTGGGGACAAATGGGAGGAAACCATGGCTGCGAGCTAACAAGTGGGGACAAATGGGAGGAAACCATGGCTGCGAGCTAACAAGTGGGGACACAAATGGGAGGAAACCATGGCTGCGAGCTAACAAGTGGGGACAAATGGGAGGAAACCATGGCTGCGAGCTAACAAGTGGGGACAAATGGGAGGAAACCATGGCTGCGAGCTAACAAGTGGGGACAAATGGGAGGAAACCATGGCTGCGAGCTAACAAGTGGGGACAAATGGGAGGAAACCATGGCTGCGAGCTAACAAGTGGGGACAAATGGAGGAAACCATGGCTGCGAGCTAACAAGTGGGGACAAATGGGAGGAAACCATGGCTGCGAGCTAACAAGTGGGGACACAAATGCGAGGAAACCATGGCTGCGAGCTAACAAGTGGGGACAAATGGGAGGAAACCATGGCTTCGAGCTGACAAGTGGGGACAAATGGGAGGAAACCATGGCTGCGAGCTAACAAGTGGGGACAAATGGGAGGAAACCATGGCTGCGAGCTAACAAGTGGGGACAAATGGGAGGAAACCATGGCTGCGAGCTAACAAGTGGGGACAAATGGGAGGAAACCATGGCTGCGAGCTAACAAGTGGGGACAAATGGGAGGAAACCATGGCTGCGAGCTAACAAGTGGGGACAAATGGGAGGAAACCATGGCTGCGAGCTAACAAGTGGGGACAAATGGGAGGAAACCATGGCTGCGAGCTAACAAGTGGGGACAAATGGGAGGAAACCATGGCTGCGAGCTAACAAGTGGGGACAAATGGGAGGAAACCATGGCTGCGAGCTAACAAGTGGGGACACAAATGGGAGGAAACCATGGCTGCGAGCTAACAAGTGGGGACAAATGGGAGGAAACCATGGCTGCGAGCTAACAAGTGGGGACAAATGGGAGGAAACCATGGCTGCGAGCTAACAAGTGGGGACAAATGGGAGGAAACCATGGCTGCGAGCTAACAAGTGGGGACAAATGGGAGGAAACCATGGCTGCGAGCTAACAAGTGGGGACAAATGGGAGGAAACCATGGCTGCGAGCTAACAAGTGGGGACAAATGGGAGGAAACCATGGCTGCGAGCTAACAAGTGGGACAAATGGGAGGAAACCATGGCTGCGAGCTAACAAGTGGGGACAAATGGGAGGAAACCATGGCTGCGAGCTAACAAGTGGGGACAAATGGGAGGAAACCATGGCTGCGAGCTAACAAGTGGGGACAAATGGGAGGAAACCATGGCTGCGAGCTAACAAGTGGGGACACATATGGGAGGAAACCATGGCTGCGAGCTAACAAGTGGGGACACAAATGGGAGGAAACCATGGCTGCGAGCTAACAAGTGGGGACACAAATGGGAGGAAACCATGGCTGCGAGCTAACAAGTGGGGACACAAATGGGAGGAAACCATGGCTGCGAGCTAACAAGTGGGGACACAAATGGGAGGAAACCATTGCTGCGAGCTAACAAGTGGGGACACAAATGGGAGGAAACCATGGCTGCGAGCTAACAAGTGGGGACACAAATGGGAGGAAACCATGGCTGCGAGCTAACAAGTGGGGACAAATGGGAGGAAATCATGGCTGCGAGCTAACAAGTGGGGACAAATGGGAGGAAACCATGGCTGCGAGCTAACAAGATGGGACAAATCAGAATAGCTGACACGGGCAACCAGTGGCATCATAGCACAGACAAGTGTGTGACAACAGCATGAAGTGACACGAGGTAAGGACCAGACCACTGTGTGATAACAGCATGAAGTGACAAGGGACACAGACCACTGTGTGACAACAGCATGAAGTGACACAGGGAACGTTCCAGAACACTGTGTGACAACAGCATGAAGTGACACGAGGTACCGACCAGAACACTGTGTGACAACAGCATGAAGTGACACGGGGCATAGTAAAGACCACTGTGTGAAAACAGCATGAAGTAACACGAGGTTAATAATATCCCCCTGCGGCAACGATCGAGTCTCCAGGTAGACCCTATAAACCTAGAAGTTTTCTCAGGGGCCCCTTGGTGGCGTAAGGCGTGATCATAACCTCAGGGTTGTTCTGGACCACAGCAGTCAACGCCAACCTGTGGAGTCCCTGCCTGACACGGTGGCTTGTCTTCGACTTTGTTTTAAGACCTGTCCACGTGTACTTCAAACCCCGTGTTTGACATTCACTAAGC
Organism: Cepaea nemoralis; assembly: GCA_014155875.1. Taxonomy (NCBI): domain Eukaryota; kingdom Metazoa; phylum Mollusca; class Gastropoda; order Stylommatophora; family Helicidae; genus Cepaea; species Cepaea nemoralis. The sequence continues at coordinate 160,747 of JACEFZ010008275.1, forward strand.
CTACGTTCCAGATCCGTGAGTGTTTCTCATCCACGAATCGCAACGTTAACTATGTTATCATCTGCATTTCTTATGGCATGAAGTACATAAGTGAAATAGATTTAAGCCTGGCTGACAGATTTGGGCAGCGCATCTTGGAAGTCTGCAGTGGTATCCATACATGCATATATGGATGACACTATGCCTCCCTCCTCCTCCCCTAAAGATGTTATTACGGCCTCACGCATATATCACTTCTATCAGAGGTATTCGAATCACCCACTATATCCAGTACACTGTTAGTTTGTTAATTAGTTAGTTAGTTAGGTAGGTAGTTAGTAAGTAATTATGCTATTTATTTAGTTAATTAGTTAGTTAGTTAGTTGGTTGGTTGGTTGATCGGTCGGTTGGTTGGTTGGTCGGTTGGTTGGTTGGTCGGTCGGCTGGATGGTTAGTTAGTTAGTTAGTAAGTTAGTTAGTTAGTTAGTTAGTTAGTTAGTAAGGAAGTAAGTTAGTTAATTAGTTAGTTACTTGGTTGGTCGGTTGGTTGGTTGGTTGGTTAGTTAGTTAGTTAATTAGTTAGTTACTTAGTTAGTTAGTTAGTTAGTTAGTTAGTTAGTTAGTTAGTTAATTAGTTAGTTACTTAGTTAGTTAGCTAGTTAGTTAGTTAGTTCATTAGTTAGTTAGTTAGTTAGTTAGTTAGTTAGTTTGTTAGTTAGTTAGTTAGTTAGTTAGTTTGTTAGTTAGTTAGTTAGTTAGTTAGTTAGTTAGTTAGTTAGTTTAGTCTAGTTAAGGTAGTTAGTTAGTTAGTGAGCTAGATAGTCGCAGTTCCAACTTCACGGCAACTGGTGGTCCCCATTATGCTCTGTTTCTGTCCCAGTGAATATCACACAAAATGATCCTCATTGACCAATATGAAAAGTGGAAAAGACAGGAGTCTCGACAATCCAAGAGCCCGCACAGGTACACTGCGCATAATGTCGCCGCCAGAATGCCAACACAAAAGTCATCCACGAAAAATACACAGTATACAACGTAAACTGACCAGCTGAAATTATTAGCATACGGATTCTTCAGTGGCGGTTGAAGACTCAACCATCTCGATGGCATATCTCTTTGGGAAATGTGTGGTCACTTTTGATTTGATGATACACCGTAAACCAATCAACCACCCTGTCGCAATGTTAGACAGAACGTAGCTACATATCCATGTCAACTCTATTTAGGGTTGCCAGACCCCCGGCAAAGAGAGGACATATCCTCCTTTTTAGCCTAATGATCTCCGTCCGGCAGGCAAAGCTAAAAACCTTTAAAATGTCCGGCTTTTAAAATATTTTATGTTATCATTTTTTATGTATTGTTGTTACAACTTACAATGTATCTACACTCTAACGTGTGTTTAAATTCTTTATTAAATCCCATTGCTTAATGATGTTTATTTAATTTTCCTATTTATACCAAATGTGAAACACCAATTATTTGTATAATTTTAATCGTGCTTGCTTGCTTGCTTGTGTTCGTTGGCTTGAGATCCACCGCGAAGTCCTGTATGTCGGATGAAGGACATCCTGTTGTCCAACATCAGTGTGATGTCATACAGGACCTGAGGTTTGCGTGAGTATCCGTTGTTTCATGTCTGGCTTATTGGTGTGCAGACTGGTGGTTCCTCGCCGTACAGGCAGACACTCTCCGACTTCGGAGGAATCGGCGATCCTACAGACTTTAGCCAGGACCCCGAAGGGACCTGTTGCCCAGGACGCTCAACGAGGACGCGTCAATAGGTCTTGCCCAGTATATAACCCGGCCCTGGTGCCTTGGAAACACCTGTGCGTCCCTAATGTAAATCTAACTGTTGCTCTATTCGGCAACACTAACAATGCTGTAGTCTCTATGGTCAAAATGTTCTGCACAACCGCATCCAACACGGCGCAAATTTAATGCAGATTGACGTTGAATCTATTGTCTAGAAGATATTCAATTACTTTTCTATATACACTGTCAGAACAGAAACTTTAAAGGATTTTTGTGACTATGTCAACATTAACTATCAGCAACTACTCTATCACTATAAAACTAGATAGCTGAGGTTGTTTCCAGCTGTTGAGAGGCTGTTTAACTGCTTTGAAAGAATATTTTCTTTCTGTAAACCAACCACCTGCTATCATAAAAAAAAATTAATGGCAGCTGTTGTAATAAAATTGTACTGATTGTGGGTTTAATCTGGAACGATTTAAATGAAACATTCAATATGTCCTCCTTTGTCCTCCTTTTTGTCTTATTGTGTCCTCCTTTGTCCACCTTTTTGTCTTATTATGTCCTCCTTTTGGTGCCCGCGTATCTGGCAACCCTGCCTCTGATCCACCTGTTCTCCCTGCCTCCGAAGCCAGACTATCCAAATGTGGGTGCTCCATGTTGCAATCTCTAACAGATCCGAGATAGCCTTCCCCACGTGACGTGTATCATCAAATAGCCCTCGGCGCAGAGGTGCGCAGCAGCCAGTCTACCAGTCAGTTCATGGCCCCACACACCAGCCTGCCCCTGGCAGAACATCCACGATTACCCCCCCCCCCCCCCCCATCCCACGCAAATCTCCGTCGATTAATCCTACATTGTTTTCTAAAAGAAACATTGAATGGGATTTATAAAATTGGTGCTAAGAATGTAGACACCAGAGGATGATATAGAACATGTGGACATTAGAGAATGATTTAGAACATGTAGACATTAGAGGATGATTTAGAACTTGTGGACATTAGAAGATGATCTAGAACATGTAGACATTAGAGGATGATCTAGAACATGTAGACATTAGAGGATGATATAGAACATGTAGACATTAGAAGATGATCTAGAATATTTAGACATTAGAGTATGATCTAGAACATGTAGACATTAGAGGATGATATAGAACATTTAGACATTAGAGTATGATCTATAACATGTAGACATTAGAGGGTGATCTAGAACAAATAGATATTAGAGGATGATCTAGAACATGTAGACATTAGAGTATGATCTAGAACATGTAGACATTAGATGGTGATCTAGAACAAATATATATTAGAGTATGATCTAGAACATGTAGACATTAGAGGATTGTACAGAAAAGATAGACATTAGAGTATGATCTAGAACATGTAGACATTAAAGGATGATCTTGAACATATAGACATTAGAGTATGATCTAGAACATGTAGACATTAAGTTATGATCTAGAACATGTAGACATTAGAGGGTGATCTAGAAAATATAGACTTTAGAGGATGATCTAGAACATGTAGACATTAGAGTAAGATCTAAAACATATAGACATTAGAGTATGATCTAGAGCATGCAGACATTAGAGGATGATGTAGAACATATAGACATTAGAGTATGATCTAGACTATATAGACATTAAAGTATGATCTAGAACATGTAGACATTAGGGGGTGATCTAGAACATGTAGACATTAGAGGTTGATCTGCAACATATAGACATTAAAATATAATCTAGAATATGTAGACATTAGAGGGTGATCTAGAACATTTAGACATTAGAGCATGATCTAGAAAATTTAAACATTAGAGTATGATCTAGAACATGTAGACATTAGAGGGTGATCTAGAACAAATAGATGTTAGAGGATGATCAAGAACATTTAGACATTAGAGTATGATCTAGAACATGTAGACATTAGAGGGTGATCTAGAACAAATAGATATTAGAGGATGATCTAGAACATGTAGACATTAGAAGATGATCTAGAACATATACACATTAGAGAATGATCTAGAACATGTAGACATTAGAGGATTATATAGAACAGGTAGAAATAAGAGTTTGATCTAGAACATTTAGACATTAAAGGATGATCTAGAACATGTAGACATTAGAGTATGATCTAGAACATGTAGATTTTGGATGAAGACTTAGAACATGTAGACATTAGAGTATCCTCTAGAACATGTAGACATTAGAGTAAGATCTAAAACATATAGTCATTGAAGTATGATCTAGAACATGTAGACATTAGAGGGTGATCTAGAACATATAGACATTAAAGTATAATCTAGAACATTTAGACATTAGAGAGTGATCTAGAACATGTAGACATTAGAGGGTGATCTGGAACATATAGACATTAAACTATGATCTAAAATATGTAGACATTAGAGGATTATCTAGAACATGTAGACACTAGAGGGTGATCTAGAACATGTAGACATTAGAGGGTGATCTAGAACATGTAGAATTAGTGTATTGTCTAGAACATGTAGACATTAGATTATGATCTAAAACATATAGACATTAAAGTATGATCTAGAAAATGTAGACATTAGAGGGTGATCTAGAACATGTAGACATTAGAGGATTATCTAGAACATGTAGACACTAGAGGGTGATCTAGAACATGTAGACATTAGAGGGTGATCTAGAACATGTAGAATTAGTGTATGGTCTAGAACATGTAGACATTAGATTATGATCTAAAACATATAGACATTAAAGTATGATCTAGAAAATGTAGACATTAGAGGATGATCTAGAAAATTTAGACATTAGAGTATGATCTAGAACATGTAGACATTAGAGGATGATCTAGAACATGTAGACATTATAGGATGATCTAAAACATATAGACATTAAAGTATGATTTAGAACATGTAGACATTAGATGATGATCTAGAAAATTTAGACCTTAGAGTACGATCTAGAACATGAAGACATTAGAGGATGATCTACAACATATATACATTAGAGTATGATCTAGAACGTGTAGACATTAGACGATGATCTAGAACATTTAGACATTACAGGATGATCTAGAACATTTAGACATTAGGGGATTATATAGAACAGGTAGACATTAGAGTATGATCTAGAACATGTAGACATTAAAGGATGATCTAGACATGTAGACATTAGACGGTGATCTAGAACACGTAGACTTTAGAGGATGATCTAGAACATTTAGACATTAGAGTATGATCTAGAACAGTGGTTTTCAACCTTTTTTCGCCCATTCACAACTTCACCATATGTTCAAAACGTCATTCCCCCTCCCCCACGCCCTTTTCATATTTCCTCCGTATAAACTCCCCCCCCCCCCCCACACACGCAGTATACGTAAAAATAGACGCTAAATTTAATAACACATACTAGAACAAGTCTAGTCGTCTACATAAAACGTGATTTGCAGGTCTACTTACGGTATAAAACGAATTTCAGATGGGCGAGAAGTACAGAACCGTAAAGCATGAAGAGGAAACAATATCAAGTAATCCGTAGTCTGTGTATGAGTGAGTGAGTGAGTGTGTGTGTGAGTGAGTGTGAGTGAGTGTGACTATATGTGTGTGTATGAGTGTGAGTGAGTGAGTTTGTGTGTGTGAGTGTGTGAGTGATTGTGTGCCCGTGTATGTGTGTATTACCCCCCCCCCTCCTTTTTTTCACCCTGCACACATTGCTCGACAACAACATGGAACAAAACTATCTCCCTCGGCAGTTTCCCGCCACGGGTCTGAGATGTGATACGCCCATTACATCATGTAGGAGTGGATGCACGGAGGAATGGCTGGCTAATGTTGCCCTCACTTTATCAGGCGTCGACCCCGCCTCCGATCGTGCTCATTAGCGCCCTAGAGTCGGCACAGAACTGCACAACTACACTCGTCATTTGTTCAAATATCACTTTCAAGCGCTCCAGGGAAAAGGCGTTCCGAACGCAATTTGCAATGCCGCATATCGCGTTTGAAAAACAGCAGCAGTCGATTTGGAAGCAGACAGCCTTGCACTCGTTTCATACAATGTAATAAGTACCGGTCTTTCGGCAAACAATAGCAAACTACTGAAAGTCAACTTGCCAAGAATTCACAAACGGTCAAAGAATGCTGGGGTAGATAGACTGCGACCTCATTTAAAGCACAGGCGACTAACCATTGTACCGTACGCCTGTACACCTCGTGTATGTTCTCATGCTCCAGCGGTTCCTTGTCCTGTCAGTAATCTCCTGCTGGGCCGAGACCGTAAACTAACGCATGCTAACATGTGGGTACACACATTCCTGACACGAACGTCCTCAATCGACATCTACGACATGCAGGTTACACTGCTACAATGCATTGTTTCCAAGCAACACAAGGGCGAAATCCTCCACTAAATCAATATATACATTATCTAGCCATTGGCAAAACACAGTGTCTACCCAATGACAGAACACACTATCTCCCATTGACAGAACACATTATCTAGCCATTGACAAAACACATTATCTAGCTATTGACAGAACACATTATCTACCCATTGACAGAACACATTATCTAGCCATTGAAGAACACATTATCTACCCATTGACAGGACACATTATCTACCCATTGACAGGACACATTATCTAGCAATTGACAGAACAAATTATATAGTCATTGACAGAACACATTATCTAGCCATTGACAGAACACAGTATTCAGACATTGACATAACACAGCATCCAGCTAATGACAGAACAATGTATATAGACATTGTCAGAACACATTATCTAGCCATTGACAGAACACATTATCTAGCCTTTGACAAAACACATTATCTACCCATTTACAGAACACATTATCTACCCATTGACAGGACACATTATCTAGCCTTTGATAGAACACATTATCTAGCCATTGATAGAACACATTATCTAGCCATTGACAGAACACATTATCTAACCATTGTCAGAAAACATTATCTAGCCATTGACAGAACTCATTATATAGCCATTGACAGAACACAGTATTCAGACATTGACATAACACAGCATTCAGATGTGGGAATGTGGTGTTTATGAAGCTCTTAATGGCGCTATTAGTCTTTATAAGACTCTGCCACTCACATTCCCACATCTCCACGACCGTGACGTTAACCTCTTTTTTCAGGTAATCGCGAATCTCACACGTGTTCGCATATAATTCTGCCAAGGGTTTCTGGCTCACCGGGTTAACCACGGGTCAGCACTGTTTTCATGTCCGTCGATTAATCACCCATTGAAACTGGTAGATGGTTCGGTCCTTTTTATCCCATCCATCAACTCTGATGTGTCTTTCTCCTAGGGACATCTCCCGCCCAATAAACTGGGAATTTAGCTCTATGCGCTGACTATGTTCAACCCATGCAAACCACTCTCTGCACTGGACGATATATACACTCTAGTTTTATGGGGCTTGAATTCATCTTCTGCATTTCGTATCTCAGGACAACCCGTGGGCATCTTTTGTGTCAAAGCCCACAGGTATAGAGCGTTGGCATCGCACCCTTTCACACTCTCAACTACCTTACCTCCTCGAATCCTAGTCTTACCTACCTCATGATATCTATGATATATGATCGAGGGTCCCCTACAATATTTTGTCTAATTTTGGTGTGCAGCTCACTCTCCTTATTGGAGCACAGGATAAAGTAGGTGTTTTGGGGTATGGTGTTAAACAAATATATTAGAATCACCCCGGGGACAGAAATGGCATCCTTGAAAATATCTACACCTAACCCTTAGTAAAATGCAACTTGTTTATCTAATGCCCCAAATAAAAGGTTGTACGTCCTTATTGTTGTACCAGCGCAAAAAGTCTGCCAGTGTTGCTATATGGTTCTCGCTCTATACTCGTTGGCATTCTTTGTATTCGGCAAGTGAAATATTGGAGTTTTTCAGCTGAGAATGAAGTGCCTCGTGTGGGGGAAAGCGAGTCTCCTCTAGTCTATCTAATGAGGTGATATACTCATAGCAAAACACCCCCTTCGTCTCTTTTGTGTCATAAGCCCCTAAATATTTTCAGTAACTAAATCCCGGGGCTATGTAGTTTACAATATCTAACAATCTAAGCTTTTTGGTGTATATGGCCATTAAATTATTATTCCTTTTCACTACGTAGTTAAAGGGGTCATAAGTGGCAGAGATGAAGGACTCTATCAGATAGGCTTAACTAGATTTATGACATACCTCCCAGAGTTGAAACCCAGGACCGGAACACCCGAAGGTATTCATCTAGCCTAGACACTAGCTTGTATTAATTTGTAGTCTCTAAGGCTGTACACACACAACTATGCTCTTTTCGTAATTAGGCATACGCTGCATCAGCGATTTGAGTCAGATAGTCAACCATCTTCCTCACCAAGTCCTGAGGAATACCCGCTGTGATGTGGCAGACGGGGTCCTCGAACCCTGGGACATTAGAGACTATCGACCAGCTAAAGGGGACATGCTTTCCTAAAAAATTGGTGGACTTGGTTTCACCTGGTAAATTTCTTTTTACAAAATATGCCTCATAGTCTTATGCCGCTCTGTAGGGGTAGATATAATGAGTATCCACCTTGACCCCCAATGAGCTGATGGTTTCCCATACAGTCTCAGACACGGAGTAGACACCTCCTTAATAACTGTTAACGGTTATCACACCATGACAGCTCTGAGTATGTCTATCCATTTCCCAGAATCCACTCCACATTTCCCACACTCACTACATCCAAATGCCTTGGCTACTCTATCAAAATTATTGATGTACATGAAATGGTGCTAATTCACTAGCACTCGCAAAATTTTAGGGTGTTTCCCACTACTACGAAGTTTGGGGACCAAGGCCTGGGTCTCATTGAATTCAAAAATATCTACATTTACCTTAAAGCAATTTTCTATTGCCGGCATGTCACTAAGCCTAACCCCAGGGAAGCTGTCTAACGATTCTAACTTTTGATACTTCTGCCACTGGTTTGCTAAGCGATATGTCGGTTTCCTAAGATCCTTAACGGGTTTTCCGTTGAATACCGCCAGACATAGAAAGATATCGATACATGTCAGTGTATGGCTTGAGGCATGAGTCATGCTGTAAAATATTGATGTCGTGCTTATGTCTTATATGGTCAGGTAAACCCTCTAAACAACACCCTATTGTGTGCTCATTAATGTGGTATATATAAAAACTAGTCGCGGGTATTGTCTCTACCATGTACTTGGTTTGAGGTCTGTTGTGTAGGGCATAGTTAAACATATCACGGTGCTGAACTATTTCTATAAAATCGTCAGTCTTTATCGTGGTTAACTAGGTGTGGGACCTCAAGCTGGCATGCATTGTTAGATGATGAATGGTAAAACCTAAGTTCTCTTGTCTCTTTATGTCGTAATATCATTTGATGAGAATAATTTACCTAAACCGACATGTCTGGCTAGCAAATATTGGTCTTAAAGTCTCGGTCAATTCAATTGGTTGTGTTGAGTCTGGTCGATGAAAAAAATTGTAGGTCAAAACATATTTGTGGATGTTAAAATGTATCCTAAGGTAGGGCCAGACGTGTCTATATTTCTGCTGGACTTCATCGTCGTGGATGGTGTCTACAGTCTTTAGTTCCTCATCTACTTCGTCATCTGTCCCTACGACGGCCTCCTCTGCTTCCACTTGATGAAGCTTCTACTTTTTAGCTGCTTGTGTGTCTGCTGGTGTTTTTCTTTTGGGTGATCAGGGTGTAGTATCCGATATTGATGTTGATGGTGTAATGGTTGATGCTGTAGTGTCTGATGTTGAGGGTGATGTCTGTTGGTGTGTTTTCATGTGTGTTTTTAACGTGTCATGTTTATTGTATAAGTTGCCACAAACGTGGCATGTGTGAATTGTGATAGTGTGTACTATCTTAATGTGGCGAGTAAGACTGCGATTTTCTGTAAAGTTCTTACCACAGATAGGGCAGAGAAAGCCGGATTTTTGAATAGAGGCCATAGTAAAACAAAGAGTAGTAATTGCTGATAGTGCAGCTGAGACAATAAAACGTGTCTAGCAGTTAATAATGGTGATAGCGCGTCTACAGTAGTTGTCAGTGTTGTCCGTCTTCTGGTAGTATACAGTACAATAGTAGAATTTCCGCCACTAGTTCTCGCATATTAAATAATGACTTCTTATGTGTTGCTCCAAAGGTTATAGTGAGCAACATTTTCCAATCTTCTTTTACACGTGTATGTGTGGGATGTGAAACACATGTGGGGAAAAGATATTTATCATACAGTTTACGGCCTCTATTTTGCTTATACGGTTATATAAAATTACTTCACCTTTTAAGATATAGCATAATATGAGTGTCTATAATGTGACATGACCTGTAGTACTATTAAAGAAGGGGTTGGTCTGTTAGTATTGTCTTATTTCTGCTAGACTCTTTATATAATAATATATTACTTCACTGGAGCGGCGCCAGATTTCTTACTTAGTTAGGATATCACATACTACTACATGTTCCATAAAAGTGATTTATATTATAGATCATTTGTATAGTAAAATATGACCTCACTGGAGCGCCACCAGATATCTCAGTTAGTTAGGGCTAGATATACTACTTATAACTCATACCACTGAACAGTGAGAAAATGACAGCACACATATCTCGTATGGTTGACTTTTCGTTCTAAGCAGTTTTCAATTGACCACATCTTTTGTCTGTTGAAGACCGTGTGAATCTGCAGAAGGAAATATAGGAGCCATATAGCGCATACATTGTAAGATTACACAGAATATGACACAGATTGATGTCTGCCATACACAAAGCAAGGGAGGTAGCACAAGACAGAGGAGCTAGTCAGATAGCAACATAGTAAGGGATATAGTTATCATATTGTAAGGGAGATACTACAATCCATAGAGAGTAGCTGTATTTATATGCTTCACGTCAACAGGAGTAGCTGATTATAAGGGTGCTGATGATGATGATGATGATGATGATGATGATGATGATGATGATGATGATGATGATGATGATGATGATGATGACGACGCTGTGATAGCCAACGCGAAAGATGAAGATGATTACTGAGGTAATGTACTGCATAGCGGCAATCGATTTGGCAGCAGGTCGACTGACACGAATGTCAGTCATTCAAAAAGTACTAGGCAAACTTACCAAGAATTTACAAACACAAAAAGAATGCTGGGATAGACTGTGATTTTGTGTAAAAGTATTGAAGCTTTACCGACCTGTAACTGCTATGTAGTAGACCTGACTGTACAATCATGTATTAGATAGACGAGCTATGACCGCCCACGCTTACCATTATGGCACATGCTGATGGTGTTGATAGCACAAGATGAAGATGATTACTGAGGTAATGTACTGCACAGCGGCAACCGGTTTGGCAGCCGGTCGCCTGACACGAGTGCCGGGTCGTTCAGACAGCACTGGGCAATCTTACCAAGAATGTACAAACACAAAAAGAATGTTGGGGTTGACTGCGATGTCGTGTACGTGTATTGACGCTTTACCGTCCTTTATGCGCTATGCGTTAGACATGACTTCTACGTAATGTATTAGATAGACGAGCTATGACCGCCCACGCTTACCTTTATGGCACATGCTGATGGTGTTGATAGCACAAGATGATGATGATTACTGAGGTAATGTACTGCACAGCGGCAACCGATTTGTCAGCCGGTCGCCTGACACGAATGCCGGGTCGTTCAGACAGCACTGGGCAATCTTACCAAGAATTTATAAACACAAAAAGAATGTTGGGGTTGACTGCGATGTCGTGTAAGTGTATTGACACTTTACCGTCCTTTAAGCGCTATGCGTTAGACATGACTGCGACGTCATGTATTAGATAGACGAGCTATGAACGCCCACGCTTACCGATATGGCACATGCTGGTGCTGTTGATAGCACAAAATGATGATGATTACTGAGGTAATGTACTGTACATCGGCAACCGATTTGACAGCAGGTCGCCTGACAATAATGCCAGGTCGTTCAGACAGCTCTGGGCAATCTTAACAAGAATGTACAAACACAAAAAGAATGCTGGGATTAACTGTGAATTCGTGTAAATGTATTGATGTTTTACCGACCTGTAACTGCTATGCAGTAGACTTGACTGCGACGTCATGTATTAGATAGACGAGCTATGACCGCCCACGCTTACTTTATGGCACATGCTGATGGTGTTGATAGCACAAGATGATGATGATATGTCTGCTTGACTTCGCTATGTGGTACAGTTCTAGCATAGCGGGTCGGTACGCCAAAGAAAAAGAATGGATTGACCGCGATCGACAGGACACCTGTTGATGATGGTCTACGCATATATGTGCTGTATATAGTCTATATGGCGAGAGCGTTTAGCAACATAGCTTTGGTCGTCTATTTAGTTTCTGTTTACATTCACTCAGAAGAAAACAAATCTTGTGCTTTTTAGTTTTTATTTTCTTATGGCAAATAAATACACCATATTCCACTTTACCATACCCAAATCCACGCTTCAGTGCATTTGCTTGACCGCAGCGAAATAATGACTGGCCGGCGACCGCAGAGCTATAATCCGATTAGTGGTCAGCGGGGCACTTTCTAAGCCAGCTCGAAGCATCGTAGATTGTTTACTTGAGATTGCGTTGGATGAACAGCGCTGCGCGGTATTAAATTACCGACAAACCCGAGTCAGCCTGTGTGTTATCTATAATTACCATCAGAGCTGGCATTGACTGAAAACGGAATGTGTACAGGGCACAGAATACAGCGGTTCTAAAGATTTAGGAAGACGTTTTTATTATTTATTATTTAGTTGGTTTTAAATACAAGAATATAAATATACAATATATATTTATTTATTTATAATGCTGCGTGTAGGTTGAACCAGTGGGTAAGCCATATATAAGAAGTTGCCTGGATGGCTATGCTACGTGGCAGACTGATCCACGGCTGTCGTGATCGAGTGAGCCGGAAGGCACATGTCGGATGGGACAAATTAATAATTATGATACTCACCACTTCTTTTCTGTCTCTCGTTAGGGTTGTGAATTCTGCGATTCGTTCCCTTCTGGGTTCAGCAATACAATGAGACATAGCCATTTTGTATGGCTGTTTTATAGCGGCAAGTCACGTGACACAGTATAGCTATTGCCATAAACCAGCGCCCGCCCGCCCCGGGAGACACCGAAGGTCAACCGGGAGTCACATCGGAAGTGACTACCGGACACCCCCCCCCCCTAAAAAAATACAGCCACAATTTCAAAAATGTGGTCTGGTTTCAATCTAATGCTATACTCTTCATATAGTAAAAAATGACGTAATCTATGACGGATTGCACCAGATTTCCTCCTCAAATACCACATGACATACTACTGGTGACAACTGGCAAGATCTAAATGGACAGAACGAACGAACGAACATACTTTATTTTCAAAGTGTAACAACTTGGGCACTCAGTCCCGTCTTACATTCGGCCGTTTAAATCACTCATATTTCGTTCATCGATAGTGCATAGGAAAAACATTGTGAAATGAATTTTGTAAACATAAACAATGCATATTACTATGTTAATCACCACCCATCCACACATCCCCCATTCACCCACACATACCCCACCCAACCACACACACAAACATTCTCCAACCCACACATCCCCCACCCACACACATCTCCCTACCCACTCACATATCCTCCACCCGTCCCATTACCCACGAACAATCACCCACCCACACACCTCCAACCACCCAGCCAATCATACATCCCTCGACCACACATCCCCAACGCACACACACATCTCCCCTCCATCTCACATATCTTGCACCTACTCACACACAAATTCCGCACCCACCCACATAATCACCCATCTCCCCCAGGCCACTCACAGATCCCGAGTCGACCCATAAAAACGTCCCCCACCATCTCCTAACCTACAGACACACACCCACCCACATATCCTCTACCCATCCACACAAACTCCACCCACCCATCCTGCAACCAAACATCCCTTAACCACACATCCCTTAACTATACACCCTTACCCATATACAATCACCCACCCACACCCTCTACCCACCCACCCTTCCCCCGGCCACACATCCCTTAACCACACACTCCTACCCATACACACACATCCCCAGCCACACACACATCTCCCCATCTACAATCACCCTCACCACTCACACATATATCCTCCATCCAGCCACACACACCTCCACCCACAAAGACACATCCCCCTCCCACACACACATCCCCTCATCCATCACTCACACCCATCACACACCCATCCCCCAACCAACACACATGCCCCACACCCCCACATACATATTCACCCACAATCCCTCACCCACACACCCACCTACCCACACACACTAGCACCCATCCACCCAAACTTTCCACACCATACACACATCCCCACACCCACAACCACCCCGACCTGCACACATCTCCCACACACCACATATCCCCCACACCCACATCTCTCCACACACATATATATCCCCCACCCATCCCATAACCCACAAACAATCATTCACCCACATATCCTCCTCCACCCACTCACCCACAACCGCCTAGCCAAACACACATCCTCGACCCACACACATCTCCCGCCAACCCATACATGCTGTAGTAGCCACACACAAACCCCGCCCCCACCCACACAATCCCACCCCGCCCACCCACACATCCTGAGCCCACCTACTCACACCACGAATCCACCTACACACACACATCCCCCACCATGCCCCAACCTACTATTATGAACAAAGTCCCACATTTCACACACACACATACACATTGTAGTGAGCATTCTCACAAAATTGTAAAAAAATGGAGAAAAATTGTAAACAGACCAAGGGGAAGACCGAGAAGTAAATACCTGGATGTCTTGGCCACATGGCATGGTCGAGACAGAAACACTGAGCTGATCCGCGACTCTGGTGATTGAGTGAGATGGCGAGTCATGACCGCCCACGCTTTCCGGCATGACACATGATTGATTGAGGGGAGTCAAAGTTGGTTAAAAGATAAAATTACAATGCCCACTGGAGTCAAAGTTGGTAAAATGGTAAAAATAAATAATGCATAGGGGAGTCAAAGTTCGTTAAATGATAAAAATACAATGCATAGGGGAGTGAAAGTTGATTAAATGATAGAAATGAAATTGTCAGGCGAAGAAAAAAGGTTACATTCTTTAATCTCACATGACCAGTATTAGAAAAACAAATGTACATTCATGTTTCCCTATGTAGATCGTCAGCTTTATATGTTGTCAGTGACGGTAATGTCCCGATCAGATGACTGGAGTTGGCTCCACAAGCTGACTCACATCATACTGCTTTCCGGGGGCTGAGTGGTCTCGAGGTATGGTGTCCGCCTCGAGTGCTGGAGGTCCCGGGTTCAGGCCCCGGTGAGGACCGAGATTTAATTAAAACATCCACTTGGACTTCCAGCAATAAAATTCCCCCTGGTCTCTGGGTAGTTAGATCGGACGCCCGTGTGTATTGTTGCGCACGTAAAAAGTCCCTTGGCAGTTGGAAATCGAAAAAGAGTAGCCTAACGGCGCTGCCCGGGCAAAAGTTCGAGTTAAAAATCTACCCAAAGTATTTCAGGATCCTCGCCGATGCAACGGAGTTCGTGCATTGAACTGAGTTTCTCCAGACTCAGGTTTGAGTTAGGAGGTAAACGGAGCACTTATGGGTTAAACCGTGTGCCGTGATGTTGATCGAACGACTAAACGACTAAACGACTACACTGCTCTCCGCCTGATGGCTGAGTTGTTAGGGCGGATCCTCTATCACCACGTGCGATATAAAATCAACAAAACGTAGTTTCTCCACCTGAGTTGCATTTATTATTATTTTTGCATGCTGTGTTCATTCTCAATTATTAATTTCAAGATCTCTTGTCCTCACACAATCATTCAACCTCTATATGTAATCAGCAATAGACCTGTCATGACTGTTCGATTTTCCATTATTACATCTGGGCTTTAGTCATATTAATAAGCAAATTATGTTTATAGAATATATAGGACGCTGTTGTGTTTCCCCACTCAAGCGGACAAACAACAAAAATGAAATTGAGATATTAAGTAAGGATGTTTCAGTACATCCTTATTGAACATTGGAGACTTGGTGTCATAAAATATCACGTGAATAAGCACAGCTGACATAATATCAAATATCAACGCAATGAGTTTGTTTCAACTAATTGAATTCTTTTATATTCTCTTCTCAAGCCACGTAAACAAATTATGGGATGGGTTATATAACGGGCCTAGGTTGGTAAGCTAGATCACTCTGAGTAGTCGCACCAGATTAATCAGACCAACGGCAAGTGAATCTTTGACTAGGTAAGTGTGTGTTTTATTGTCCTCTCTCTCTCGGTCGGTCCTATCTCTCGACCGGTCCAGTCTCTCGGCCTGTTCTATCTCCCGGCTGTTCCTATCTCTGGGCCGGTCCTGTCACGAACAGACATTCTATAGCAACTTCCCCACCAGCCGGGTACTCCAATGTTGACCTGCTCATGTATGGCGGCTGTGTTGGGGCGCTTCTTCTTGTCGGTGGAGTTAGCCATCGCTTGGGCTCACCTTGAAACTTGCTAATCATCTTGTTTCAATGTTAGTGTTCTTCTACAGCTGGACAATCTGCTGATGACGTCTGCACTAACAAGTCTCTTTTTGATTAACGAATCTCTTAGCAGCTAACCTACATGTGATCAATTGACTGCTTAGTGAACTCCTTCACACATTGACCTAGCTACCTTGACTACCTAACCACTTCACGCCCAGATATAAACCTGGCTAAAGGATCTCTTCCCATCCTGATATCATGACTCTCTATAAAGGCTTTCCTCACATCCAGATCTGTAACGCTAGCTAAATGATCTCTTCACATCCCGATCTCACAACCCTAGCTAAATGATCTCTTCACATCCTGATCTCATAACCCTAGCTAAATGATCTCTTCACATCCTGATCTCATAACCCTAGCTAAATGATCTCTTTACATCCTGATCTCACAATCCTAGCTAAATGATCTCTTCACATCCCGATCGCATAACCCTAGCTAAATGATCTATTTACATCCTGTTCTGGTAACCCTAGTTAGAGGCTGTCTTCACATCCTTAGCTAGTAATTCTAGCTAAAGGATATCTTCAAACCCTGATCCCATAACCCTAACTAAATTATCTCTTTAATTCACATCCTGACCTCATAAACCTAGCTAATTCCCCCCCCCCCCCGATGTGTCTGCACCTTGCCGTGGTGGGGGTGGGGGGGGGGGGGAGGGAATTGCGTGTCCCAATGACCCCAAGAGCTATGCAGACGGAAGCACAACTTTGTGTCGGACAGGACTTGGGTTAGGGACAAGACCAAATGATTGAATGATTGATTGATTGATTGATTTAGGAACCGACATCATAGCATTCGAGGCATTTCCATAAGCGTTCCTTTCCCATCCTCAGCAGCCAGCGAAGAGTTCCAATACCAATAGTTCCAGTAGCAATCTGATTATATGTCCGTCTCGTCTTTCCTCTGAGCATCGAGCGTCGGCCAGATCATCTCGTCACTCCTCGCTGCCTCATTCTTGCCAGACTATGGTGATCCATTTGCTCCTCCGAGGTGTACATGTGCTCCCACGAGGCCGCAACCACGTCTGCCCTGTCATGCATCAATTCTCCACCAAGTTTTGCCGAGACAGCCAATCTGTCTGCCTTTTCATTCCCCAGCACACCGGCATGCCCCGGAGAAAAGATCCAGGTGATGCGTGCCACCCGTGACTTCCGGAGCGAAGAAAGCCACTCTGCACGAAGCCTGCCTGTCTTCACCCTCCTCAGCATGCTTTCTGAGTCAGTTACAATCACGATGGGTGTATGTGTCGTGTTCTCCATCCAGCGGA
This sequence comes from Cepaea nemoralis, assembly GCA_014155875.1. Classification (NCBI taxonomy): domain Eukaryota; kingdom Metazoa; phylum Mollusca; class Gastropoda; order Stylommatophora; family Helicidae; genus Cepaea; species Cepaea nemoralis. The sequence goes on from JACEFZ010008275.1 coordinate 178,355, forward strand.
AAGCTGGGCCAGACCAAGAGAAACAAACCTGCTGCTCTGCTGGTAGACTGAGGATAGCAGTCAAAAGTTCAAAGCAGGTGCACGATGCCACTAATTCTTGGTCCGGACACAAACTCTAAGGCTCTCGGCTGAGGGATATGGCTGAACGCCTCTAAGTAATTAATCCTAGGATGTGAGAGCCGGGTCGATATTCACCTACTAGAAAATGGAGGTGAGATGTTGAGTACGCTACATGCGTAATGCAGATACTTGTTCTAAGGCTTTCAGCTGGGGGATATGAGGGATCCCCGGATGAGAGGGCCTGGCCGTTACTCGCTCATTGTCACACGGAGGTAAGGTGCTGAGCCGGCAGCACATGTAGCCTACACCGTGAGCGGGCACTAGAGGTGGCAAAGCGGTTCAGTCGCACAAAATGGTTCGATGAAAGTCTATATCTATACTCTTAGAGTGAGCGTAGTCAAAGGTGGATAAACGTCTCAAAAACACGAAATAGAACGCTTGGCTAGCGAATACACTACGCGGAAGTCCCAAGCCAAAGCCTGATGAGTCGATGTCGACCGCAGACTGTCCAACCCTGGTTTGTGTGAGGAGCGAGCAGTGGCAAACGAAATGCCCAATACATGGAAGTGAGGAATTAAAGCAGCCATGAACAGGAAGTGGCTATTCCTCGGGTGAGCCCAGACCCAGAGCACCATGTTCCGGCTCTGCAATTATGGTCGCCTCCTTGGATAGCGGGAAATGCCCATGGTCTGTCTCTGCCTTCCCTTGAGGGTTGACCCTGATGTAGTTGACCGTTCAACCTTGACCAGCTGAGATGAGGGCGACACCACAGCAGTAAGAGTGTAACGTCCCTCGAAACCCTGGGAAGGCAGACCCGTAAAAATGTCCGCTGAAGTCGGATGTGCTGACCTAAGGGCGCAAATAAATCAGGCACAGTGCGTAAACGTCCGAGTGAAATGTCCTTCGTGTGTAACAGCTATAACTAACTAGTCTTCCGAATGTCCTTCGCTTCCGGAACAGCTCTTACTAGCTAGTTTTCCGAGCTACACTTCGTCAAGCACTTATAATGTCGCTATACCAACAACCAACACAACCTGGTATTTACTAGCAACTTAGCACAAAGCTACACCGGATCTCGGTACAAGAAAGAGCCTCTCCTTAAACGTTTATCTGCATATTTGGTTATAACTTGATCTAGTAACGTATTAGGTTATAAGTTATTACAAACATTGACTGGTTTTGACTTTATATTAATTGATAGTACTTAGCTGTATAGCTTTTATAATAATTCTAATTGTGTTTTCACGGTGAGTGAGGGGGTCTTCACTGCTCATCCTTACGGATCTGTGTACGTATTTTTATATATTTACAGAGATATTACTGTTTCTCTGTACTTTAGAGTGTGTTTTGTAATAAGGGACGTAAGTTGTATTCACTTTGTGTATGTGTGTTTTGCTTTTAAACTTGTGATTACGCATTGTTGAAATGTCTAATAAGTACGAACACTGACTCAGGAATAATGGGCTCAGAATCGGGCATGTAAACATATGCCATCTATTAGGGAAGCTGCCCGAACTATCACTTATACTTAATCAAAATTTTCACATGTTTGGCGTTAGCGAAAGTCGATTAAATGGCAACATCTCAGATGATGACATCGCTATCAGAGGTTTTAAAACCATTAGAAGAGATCCCTATCAGAAACAAGAGACGGGTATTGCAGTTTATATTTCCAACTCGCTTAACGCCCACCGCAGGCTAGACTTTGAAACCTGTGAGATTGAGTGTGTATGGATAGAGGTTAAACTTCAAAATTGCATACCGCTAGTAGTTGGCTATCTTTATCGAAACCCCAGTGCAGGAAATATCTGGTATGAAAAATTCACCACTATGATGGATGTAGTCTTTAGTAATGCTAGGGAAATAATATTGCTAGGTGACTTCAACATAGACGCTAACAAATCAAACAAAACATGGGAAAACATTATAGAGTCATATAATTTCCAACAGTTAGTCAAACAAGCCACTAGAATCACTAAATCATCTGCAACACTTATAGATCATATTTATACTACGTGTGCTGATAACATCACAGAATGTAGTGTACCTATCAATGCAATGAGCGATCACTATCCAGTATGTTGCACGTGGTCGAAAAGAGGCACCAAAACTCCCAAACACAAACATATAAGCATAAAATATAGAAATTACAAAAATTTCAATCGAGACGTCTTCTTACAAGATTTGGTCAACTTATCTCTAGATTATGTTTACCAGCTTCCTGACCCAGACGATGCTCTGGACCACTGGCTAAAGACCTTTCTAAGTATATTTGATAAACATGTTCCATTTAAGGAAGTTCGTGTTAAACATCACACAAAGCCCCCGTGGATCACACAGGAGGTAGTTGAACTTATGAGAGATCGCGACAGGGCTCACAAAAATAGAGATCTAACTATGTACCGTAGTCTGAGAAACAAAGTTCAATATGTTATTCGGAAGGAAAAGAAAAACTATTTTAAGAACATAGTAATAGATAAAACCAACACTAAAGATATATGGAAAGCAATTAATACCTTGACAAACAAACACAAATCATCACAATCATTACCATCAAATCAGGTTACATGTGATCAATTCAGTAGATACTTTCAGTCCGACATAAACCAACTGAAGGCTGCAATACCAGATGCGCCTCATGACATATCTTTATTATCATCATTCTGTGAGAACAAATGCTATGGACACATTTCCTCCAACATACCGCTAATGACGACAACTGAAGTATTTACTCATCTCCGTAATCTAAAAAACAATAACTCATCAGGACTAGATGGAATTAGTAGTCGGATCCTTCGCCATGCTGCACCGGCGATCTGCGAGTCACTAACTTTTATATATAATCAATGTCTAACCAGAGGTCACTTCCCATCAGCCTTTAAAATCGCGAAAGTGTATCCTCATTTAAAAGCTGGTCCTCTAGACGATCGTCTCATGAGTAATTATAGACCAATTTCCATATTATCCTCATTATCCAAACCGCTAGAAAAGCACATCCACAAAACAACACTAGATCACTTAGTTCGCCATAAACTGATAGTTGACAGTCAGTCAGGATTTCGGCCAAAATATTCTTGCCATACGGCACTAACAAACATGATAGAAAACTGGCATCAAAATATTAACAACAATACTCTATGTGGAGCGGTGTTTATAGACTTTAGGAAAGCATTCGATATGATAGATCATACTATTCTAATTAAAAAACTAGAAACAATGAAAGTAAGTTTTAATATAGTGACATTAATAAAATCATTCTTATTAGACAGAAAGCAAGTAGTATCACACAATAAAGTTTTATCTCAAGCCATTACCATTAATATTGGAGTACCTCAGGGGTCTATTCTTGGCCCTCTATTATTTGCCATTTATACAAATGATCTTCCATTAAATCTGTCGTCGTCCTGCGATCTATTTGCTGATGACTGCACAGTATATACAAACGCTGTTGATCTTAATGTGCTAGAATTATCCTTGCAACAGGAAATAAATAGTGTAGTTAACTGGAGTCATGCAAACCGCATGCAAATTAACATTACTAAAACAAAGTCTATGTTAATAGGAACCAGGCAAAGACTTCACACTCTAAACTCGCAGAGAACTCTTCAGCTGCACATTGGCAGCACGCCTGTAGAAAGTGTCACCGAGCACAAGACACTGGGTGTTATCATAGATCAAAATCTAACTTTTAACTCACATGTTCATGCTCTAGTTAAACAAATAGCCAAAAAAGTATACCAACTTGCCAAAATTAAAAATTTCCTTGACGAAAACACAAGAAAGATATTCTATACTTCTCATATACAAACACATATTGATTACTGCTCCACAGTCTGGGATGGATGCTCCAAATCAATAACAAAACGCCTATATTCACTCCAGAAAAGGGCAGTGCGTTTAATTAATGGTGAAAAGCTTACCGACAATTCTAACCTATATAAACGTCTCCGGTTACTGCCACTCCACAAGCGCCTGCTTTTTAATAAGACCAAACTAATTCACAAAATCCTATTTCAAAATGCTCCAAGCTACCTTTGGCCATTGTTTAAATATAACGCTAGACATAGCGAACGACTAAATATACTTCATGTCCCTAAACCTAGGATAGACTTATATAAAACAAGCTTAGCATACTCTGCCGCTCAGTTGTGGAACAATCTTCCACAAGAAATCAAAGACACCACCAATCATGATACATACATTCGCAACCTGTTTGAACACTACCTTAGTACAGACTACATGCCCCCATAACAAATAACACAAAAAAGACAATAATGGTAACTTATCTCAAACGACAACTAGCCAAAAAACATTCCCTTATGTATGGCACGTTACACCCTCCTTAGGTATTTATAATGCCCATGTTAAACACTGCCTCAGCGAGTCATTTGTTATTGATTATTTTTCATGCGTTTTAATGTTCTTTTGTTGTCAAAAGTTGCTTCATAAGTGATGTTGAATGAAAGAATGTATGAGAGGAAATAGAGAAGAAGGGCAGAATGTCAGACGGGCCTGCGTGCCCAATTCTTAACCCTTTGAAAATAAAGACTTATTATTATTATTATTATTATTATAATGTCAGACATGCCCAACAGCTCTAACTAATCTGTTTTCCGGGAATAGCGACTAGCTCATGTCCGAAACGAAAGCTCGCTGAGTGGATACAATCTGCAGTCCGACAGTCCCTGGTTTTTGCGGGGAGCGGCACGTAGCGAACGAAATGCCCAATACATTGAAGTGAGGAATTAAAGCAGCCATGAGCAGGACTGACGATTCCCTCGGTGAGCCTAGCACCAGAGCGCTGTGTGTCAGCTCTGCAACTATGGAAGCCGCCCTGGATGGCGGAAAATGCCATGGACTGTCCCTGTCTTCCCTTGAGGGCTGATCGTGATGCATTCGACCGTTCTAACTTGACCAGCTGGGAGGTGGACGGTACCACAAAAGTGAGAGCCCCCCCCCCCCCCAGGAACGCTAACCTGGTCAATAGTGCACGCTAAAGTCGGATGTGTTGGCCTAAGGGTTTCGGCCCAAGGGTGCCTAACCAGACACACAAAGAACGCTGAAGAAGAAGAAGAAGAAGAAGAAGAAGAAGAAGAAGAAGAAGAAGAAGAAGAAGAAGAAGAAGAAGAAGAAGAAGAAGAAGAAGAAGAAGAAGAAGAAGAAATCTAGGTAAAGGCTCTCTTCACATCCTGATCTAATAACCCTTATGAAATGGAAACAAATAGGTATTTTAAACTCCTGCGAGAAAAAATGTACTGAACATCACAACGTTGCACATACCTCACAAGGAGATCCACGTGTCACGAAATACTGGTGAAAAATCCGAAATCAGAAGCACTCAATATATATAAAAAATGAATAATAAAATAAAATAAGATAAAATACACACGAACGCGTACAATACGACACACAGACGTTTCGATTCTCAGAATCTTTGTCAATGACAACACAGATAGTTAACGACAAACAACGACAAAACACAAACACACGACCTATCACTTATGATGCACAACCTGACATTTACCTTAGTAAGGGCTCTCTTCACATTCTTACCTAGTGACCCTAAAGAATGATATCTTGACATTTTAATTTAGTAATCCTAGCTAAATGATCCCTTTTACACGCTGACCTATCCCTGACCAACATGCCTCTTTGCATGCGGATGTATACATTATTATCGAGCCTCTTTATAAGCCATTCACAACCATTCAGCAAGCTGATGTGGGTACTTGTGACATTTCTGAGGTTCATGATGGTCGTCATGCTAGACATGTCAGCTAAACCGTCATAGACTAGTTTCTTGTCTGTCCTGCGTCTAGGTTGATGTTGGTCACCCATGTTATTACTCTGATCCATGGTAGTAGTAGTAGTAGTAGTAGTAGTAGTAGTAGTAGTAGTAGTAGTAGTAGTAGTAGTAGTAGTAGTAGTAGTAGTAGTAGTAGTAGTAGTAGTAGTAGTAGTAGTAGTAGTAGTAGTAGTAGTAGTAGTAGTAGCAGTAGTAGCAGCAGTAGCAGCAGTAGCAGCAGCAGCAGCAGCAGCAGCAGCAGCAGCAGCAGCAGTAGTAGTAGTAGTAGTAGTAGTAGTAGTAGTAGTAGTAGTAGTAGTAGTAGTAGTAGTAGTAGTGGTAAAAGCAGCAGCAGAGTATCAACAATAGCAACAACAACATCAACGAGAACAAGAACCTTGACAAAATGAAAGAAGAAAGAACGAAAATGAAAGAAGAATGGAGACAATGGAGATGTTTAGGATTATATCTATGTAACAAGACACATCACATCTGTCTAAGGATTATATTGATGTAACTGCACGTATCCCCTCCATCTTAGGATTATATTTATGTAACTACACCTATCGCCGGTCTCCCTGGTCGAGGAGTTACAGCGTTCTCCATAACTCCAAACACTCTCGTGGTTGACGTGAGCGCACGAGAATTAGAAGGGGTTCGAGTCGCGCCAGTGACTTATGAGAGTATGGGGCCGATCGCGCAGAAAGTCGTGGCGTGTTGATGAGCGTAATCTAGCCTAGGAATCAACATACAGCTGAACGATGCTGATGTTGACCGCAATATCCTCAATCAGGATGGAAACGCGAAAAAAAAAAAGAAACTACACCTATCCCCTCCTCTTAGGATTATTTATGTCACTACACCTATCCCCTCCTCTTAGGATTATTTATGTCACTACACCTATCCCCTCCGCCTTGTAATTATATTTGTGTAACTAAACATGTCCCATTCGTCTTTGCATTATGTTTATGTAACAAAACATATCTCCTCCGTGTTATGATTTTATTTATGCAACTACACGTATCCCAACCGTTGGTGCTGGAGACTGTGAAGGTAAGTTAATGATTATTCATATCAAGCGTGTGTATTAGTTAGGAATACCTTTTCTTTAACAGTACAGTCTTCACAACGGCTGGAATCATTGTCTTGTCGACAACACCATCAATATTATTACTGTGACCACACACGATTATCATCAGCCCACGTATTCTTGAAGATAGTCTGATGTCTGTGTCGTTACAGAAGACCTCGAGGATGAAGTCCACCATGATCACCTGTGTGGTTCTGCTACTGGCCACCTTTGCGGTATCTGGTAGGTCTGGATTGTGTTATAGAAACCATGCATGTAGACATTGTTAATCCAAGCGTCTGTATTTGTCATCTATAGCAAGCTAGTGTGTATGAGATATGTGTAATACGTATGTGCTTTCTGTACAGTGTGTCTATCCGTGTTATAGTAACCGTGTGTGTATATTAGTTAATCTATAGTAAGTGTGTGTATTATTTGTTAGTTATATGTACAATGTATCTATCTGTGCTATAACAAGCGAGTGTGTATTAAGTATATGTATAGTGTATCTATCTGTTTTATAGCAAGCTTGTGTGTATTAGTTTTCTGTACAATGTGTCTATCTATGCTACAGCAAGCGAGTATATAATATGTATATGTCATCATCTTCATATTCCATGCCGATAAGCGGGGGCGGCCATGTTTCGCCATCTCACACGATCACCAGAGTCGTGGATCAGCTTTGTGTTTTTGTCTCGACCATACCACATGGCCAAGCCATCCAGGTATTTACTACCCTGTCCTCCCCTTGTTCTTTTCCCCTCAATCTTGCCAGTTGCTGCCAAGTTTTCCAACTTATTTCTTCGTCTACTTCTACTTACTCTAATCAGTTTACGGTTGTCTTTTATTCTTGTAGGTCTTGGTCTATGAATTGTCTGTACGTCCATGTTATTCTTTGCATTTTCCCCAGAAACCATATTTCCACAGCCATCGGCTGTTTTTCACCTTGTCTGTCATTGTTCACATTTCACATCCATACAAAAGCACGGTTCTATGTAGCACTTCAACACTCTTTATCTAGTTGCAAATGACATCGTTTTATTGGTCAGTATGTTTTTCATCATGCGAAAGGCTGCCTTCGCCATGACGATTCTTGCTCTAATATTTACAAGGCATCTCCCATCAGATGTTATGGCTGATCCATGATAACTCTACAGATTCACTTGTTTAAGAATAATCCCATTTACATTGTGATATTTCCTTCTTCCCAGTGAGGACCATAATCTGTGTCTTCTTACAATTTAATTCTAACCCCAGTTGTTCACTGTGTGCAACAACCGCATCTACTAAATGTTGCAGATCTTGCTCATTTTCTGCAATCAAGACTATCATTCGTAGATATAATGTGATTCCTATCATATCTTCTACATTTCTGAAAATATATTTTCACTGTATTGGAGAAAAAGAGACACTACACATCCCTGCGCACACCTCTCTTTATATTCTGATATTGACCTAACTGATTATCAATCCTTATGGCAGCTTGTTATTAGCAATATACGTTTTTTACAAGCTTAAGTTCTTTCCCATCAACTTGAAGATCTGCAAGCATCTTCATCATGTTGACATTCTTACTCTATCGAAGGCCTTTGTGTAGTCAATAAAGCAAAGATGTCAATCGTTACTTACTTCATATAGAACGTTCAATTAATGATCTCAGCATATACACAACATTTACTATACCCTTGTCCTTCTACTAACCAACATTGTTCTACTCGCATTTCGGGTTGTAGTTTCTTCATAACAATTTGCAAGATGATCTTTAGTAAAATCTGTGTAGATGTACAATGTGTCTATCTGTGCTATAGCCAGCGAGTATATACTAGTTATCTATACAGTGTGTCTATCTGTGCTATAGCCAGCGAGTATATACTAGTTATCTATACAATGTGTCTATCTGTGCTATAGCCAGCGAGTATATACTAGTTATCTATACAGTGTGTCTATCTGTGCTATAGCCAGCGAGTATATACTAGTTATCTATACAGTGTGTCTATCTGTGCTATAGCCAGCGAGTATATACTAGTTATCTATACAATGTGTCTATCTGTGCTATAGCCAGCGAGTATATACTAGTTATCTATACAATGTGTCTATCTGTGCTATAGCCAGCGAGTATATACTAGTTATCTATACAATGTGTCTATCTGTGCTATAGCCTTAGAGTATATACTAGTTATCTATACATGTGTCTATCTGTGCTATAGCCAGCGAGTATATACTAGTTATCTATACAATGTGTCTATCTGTGCTATAGCCAGCGAGTATATACTAGTTATCTATACCATGTGTCTATCTGTGCTATAGCCTTAGAGTATATACTAGTTATCTATACAGTGTGTCTATCTGTGCTATAGCCAGCGAGTATATACTAGTTATCTATACCACATATAGCAGACACTAGACAGGCGGCTGTTGTTGGATAATCCACATAAGGTAGACCTAGACAGGCTGCTCTTGTTGGATAATCCACATAAGGTAGACCTAGACAGGTGGCTCTTGTTGGATAATTCATATATTGTAGACACTAGACAGGTGGCTCTTGCTGGATATGCCACATATGGTAGACCTAGACAGGCTGCTCTTTTTGGATAATCCACATATGGTCGACCTAGACAGGCGGCCCTTGTTGGATAATCCACATATGGTAGTGACTAGACAGTCGGCTTTTGTTGGATAATCCACCTATTGTAGACACTAGACAGGCGGCTGTTTTTAGATAATCCACATATGTTAGATACTAGACAGGTGGCTCCTGTTGGATATACCACATATGGTAGACACTAGACAGGTGGCTTCTGTTGGATAAACCACATATGGTAGACCTAGACAGGTGGCTTTTGTTGGATAAACCACACATGGGAGACACTAAACATGTCGCTGTTATTGGATAAACCACAAACGGTAGACATAGAACAGGAGGCTGTGTTTGGATAAAGCACATATTGTAAACACTGAACAGGAGGCTGTTGTTGGATACACCACACATGGTAGACACTGGACGGGCGGCTGTTGTTTGATAAACTACAAATGGTAGACACTGGACAGGCGGCTGTTGGCGGATACACCACATATGGTAGACACTGGACAGACGGCTGTTGTTGGATAAACTACAAATGGTAGACACTGGACAGGCGGCTGTTGGCGGATACACCACACATGTCAGATATTGGACAATAGAGAAATAAAAAAAGACTCGCTTTTTATGTATTAAAGTAGAAAAAAAGCAAAACAGAAAAGAACAGGCTGTTGCAAGTATGAAAGTAAAAAAATGGGAATGAAAAATAAAAGATTTGTTGTTGAATGTTTAAATAAATCGAGGCATGAAACAAAAATGGGTGCAATAGATCAGTAAACAGACTGTTTCATGAATGGAAAACTAACTGGGACGAAATATGAAACAAACAGATATGGCAATGTGCAATGTTGACGCTGTTCATTTGTTGTTTGCTTGTTGAGTGTAACCCTTATTTGTACACAGATGAAAACTGTGCTGACAAGGTAGTAGCTGATGTCTACATACTGACCGACGGCTCCAACAGCATCAACTCCATCGGCTGGGGCAGGGAACTGGCATTTGTTTGTAACTTCACCAAATCATTCCCAATCGGGCCTTCAAATGTGCGGTTTGCGTTCGGGACATTCAGCACTAAATACGTCCACAAGAGTAACTTGAACACGTACAACAACCAGGATGATCTGTGCAAGGTAAGATGTGTCCATTACCGGGTAGATTGATGGAGTCATTGTTCTCCGGCTGTCGAAATGCTCGGACCAAGCTTTTATTGCTGACTCTGTGTATGGCAGGCAACAGTGACTACAGCTTTTTGGGGTGGGTCAGTTATAGTGATTCCTTATATGTGACATGTTGCAGAGTTTTGGGGTGGGTCAGTTATAGTGATTCCTTATATGTGACATGTTGCAGAGTTTTGGGGTGGGTCAGTTATAGTGATTCCTTATATGTGACATGTTGCAGAGTTTTGGGGTGGGTCAGTTATAGTGATTCCTTATATGGTGACATGTTGCAGAGTTTTGGGTTGGTCAGTTATAGTGATTTCTTATATGTGACATGTTGCAGAGTTTTGGGGTGGGTCAGTTATATTGATTCCTTATATGTGACATGTTGCAGAGTTTTGGGGTGGGTCAGTTATAGTGATTCCTTATATGTGACATGTTGCAGAGTTTTGGGGTTGGTCAGTTATAATAATTCCTTATATGTGACACGTTGCAGAGTTTTGAAGTGGACGCATTATAGAGAGTTGTTATATGTGACATGTTGCACAGTTTTGGAGTGGTCCAGTTATAGAGAGTTGTTATATGTGACATGTTGCAGAGTTTTGGGGTGGTCCAATTATAGAGAGTTGTTATATGTGACATGTTGCCGAGTTTTGGGGTGGTCCAGTTATAGAGAGTTGTTATATGTGACATGTTGTAGAGTTTTGGAGTGGTCCAGTTATAGAGAGTTGTTATATGTGACGTGTTGCAGAGTTTTGGGGTGGTCCAGTTATAGAGAGTTGTTATATGTGACATGTTGTAGAGCTTTGGGATGGGTCAGTTATAAAGCGTCCTTATATGTGACATGTTGCCAAGTTTTGGGGTGGTCCAGTTATAGAGAGTTGTTATATGTGACATGTTGCAGAGTTTTGGGGTGGGCCAGTTATAGAGAGTTGTTATATGTGACATGTTGCCAAGTTTTGGGGTGGGCCAGTTATAGAGAGTTGTTATATGTGTCGTGTTGTAGAGCTTTGGGATGGGTCAGTTATAGAGCGTCCTTATATGTGACATGTTGCCAAGGTTTGGGGTGGGCCAGTTATAGAGAGTTGTTATATGTGACATGTTGCAGAGTTTTGGGGTGGGCCAGTTATAGAGAGTTGTTATATGTGTCGTGTTGTAGAGCTTTGGGATGGGTCAGTTATAGAGCGTCCTTATATGTGACATGTTGCCAAGTTTTGGGGTGGGCCAGTTATAGAGAGTTGTTATATGTGACATGTTGCAGAGTTTTGGGGTGGTCCAGTTATAGAGCGTCCTTATATGTGACATGTTGCCAAGTTTTGGGGTGGTCCAGTTATAGAGAGTTGTTATATGTGACATGTTGCAGAGTTTTGGGGTGGGCCAGTTATAGAGAGTTGTTATATGTGACATGTTGCAGAGTTTTGGGGTGGGCCAGTTATAGAGAGTTGTTATATGTGTCGTGTTGTAGAGCTTTGGGATGGGTCAGTTATAGAGCGTCCTTATATGTGACATGTTGCCAAGTTTTGGGGTGGGCCAGTTATAGAGAGTTGTTATATGTGACATGTTGTAGAGTTTTGGAGTGGTCCAGTTATAGAGAGTTGTTATATGTGACGAGTTATAGAGTTTTGGAGTGGTCCAGTTATAGAGGGTTGTTATATATGTCATGTTGCAGAGTTTGGGGTGGTCCAGTTATAGAGCGTCCTTATATGTGACATGTTGCCAAGTTTTGGAGTGGTCCAGTTATAGAGAGTTGTTATATGTGACGTGTTGTAGAGTTTTGGGGTGGTCCAGTTATAGAGAGTTGTTATTTGTGACATGTTGTAGAGTTTTGGAGTGGTCCAGTTATAGAGAGTTGTTATATGTGACGTGTTGTAGAGTTTTGGGGTGGTCCAGTTATAGAGAGTTGTTATATATGTCATGTTGCAGAGTTTTGGGATGGTCCAGTTATAGAGAGTTGTTATATGTGTCGTGTTGTAGAGCTTTGGAGACGTCCAGTTATAGAGAGTTGTTATATATGTCATGTTGCAGAGTTTTGGGATTGTCCAGTTATAGAGCGTCCTTATATGTGACATGTTGCCAAGTTTTGGGGTGGGCCAGTTATAGAGAGTCGCTATATGTGACATGTTACAGAGTTGTGGGTGGCGCAGTTATAGTGTTTGCACAGGAGGACATTAGATCATTGGTTGAGGTGTGTGAATACCATGTGTGGTCTATGGAATTGTGTCAATGGTTTTGTGAATTGTTTACATACCGTGACATTAGTACAGAATGGGATGTTGCCACAGCATTCTTGAATATAATACCCGATCTGTTCTCACAATAGTATCCATTATAATACCCGATATGTGTGACAAGACCGCCGGGGCTGGGACTGGTTTGCCACGATAGATATTATCCCCTGCCTTTGCTCCAACCACCTCAATAGCACTCTACATCTACCAGGCCCCACACAAGCCGGAACAGCTGAACCTCCCCTCCCTCACCTAGGGTTCCCTACCCCAAGGGGGCTCGGACCAGACACCAGTCATATCACTGCACAAAGTCATAGCTAAGAGAACAAAAATTTAATTCTGAACTACATCAACCACAACACAGAGAAGGATGGCTGAAAGCCAGACTAGAAGAACTATGTACAAGATCAGAGATGCCGATGAGTATTCATCATGGAGGCGGACGATAGCTCGTGCGGTTGTCCAGTCGTGGTAGTGACTCACCCAGGCTCCTCCAGTGGACTGGAACTCCAAGGTCTGCTGCCTCTTCAAAGTTCCCTCTTCCCACAGAGAACCAATCACGGGCTGATCAAGGGCAGTACCACTGCCTGATTGGCACTGCACTGATGAACAAGGATCCTTCCTTGCTGTCGTACTATTTCACCCGTCACACTCCTGAAGAAGTCTGGGCCGACCCTAGAATATTAGCGGTCTCCCACTTGCAGAAAAAGTACATGTAGCACCGTATCAAAATACACAAGAGCCTGGTCACTCTTCTATCTCTTAAGTGACCCACACATTGATATGTCACCTACACAATGAGCGGTTGCTCCACATGAACACACAATGTCACTGGCAAAGTCTATCAGGTGACTAAACACTTCACCTTATTTCCATGTCCTTGGATAAATAGATCTTCACACAGTCTCATGTAACTACCCTGATTAATGGGTATCAATCACAACCTAGCATACACTGTCAACAGTTCACCACCTTGGAATGAGGTAGCTCACTACCTCAACAAACATGTCACTCTGGTGTTCCCACCATTTTCGTAATCAAAGTCTTAGGTCACTGGACCACATGTTGGCTTCATAAAGGTAACCAATGTAGAAACACTAATTAAGCATCAAATTATACATGGTGTCCCATAATCCAGCCGGGCCAGAAGCATATCACACAGGCCATGGTGACCGGTAACAATGATCACTTTGCTCAACTTGAAAGTTCACGACCTTGCAATCACCAAGGTTTACACTGAGTATGAATTTCACCAGTGCTTCACTGGCTAGAATCACCAGACGTTTCAGTGTTGGATCCTCTCGGGATCGGATGACACTCGTCGGACTCTTGACGGAGGTCCTAACCTAGACCTACCGACTTATGCAGCACTCAGCTCCTTCCAACATTGAACTCGCAGAGTCAGACGACCACTCCCAGTATGGCCTCAATCAACTTCTGGATAGGCACTGGAATGAGTGGGCCCATAGAGCTCATGGTGAAGCTCTTGAATCTTCTTCTGTATATGTAATAACAGATCCTGAAACACGGAGAGGTTGGTGTGAGTACTCAACTACAACAAAAACTAACAGCATCTCCACCATGTCACCTGCCTCTCAGACATTCCTCATGTCTACCAACATGAGTATGAAATCATCACATCATAGATCTACTAGTAATCATAATGTATAGGCATAATGATGGTAGAAACAGCAATAGCACACCTGTTCAGTCAAGTAACACTTCTGGGCTACAAATAATCCCTAGCACCAGAGTCGACTGTATGACTCTGTCAAGCATATTTCGCCTGGTGCCAGTCCAATCCTGTTTCACCTTCCATCATCCATCAACATATACACCTACTTCCCTTTCAGTGTAGTGATTACTGTATCGAGAAGGTGTCCAGCCGGACATCTCCTTCCTGACAGACTCATCAATTCATCAATCCCTTAACCCATGGACTGATCAATTACACACATTAATAACTATATGACCATAATGAATTATACTCCTGATAATTCATTACTATAGCATTAACCAAGGAGAACTCATGAATTGTTACACTTAATAACAAACTCATATCACACGCCATAGTGTCAGTTCTGGGATCCCTGCCCCCAGATCCTGAGTTGCCCTTTTTATTCACTGACTATCTTCCAGGTCATCATACCTGTGCCGGTCGAGCACAGCTGTGGTGGCCATCCACCATTACACTTCCCCACAGCTACTGTGGGTCCCGTGTACCTTGTCCCCGTGACGACTTAAGTCACGTCATCCAATGTAGCAAGCTCCAGACTCCACTACCAACTCTGGCTCCACCTTTTTTTTGGGGGGGGAGGGGGAGGGGGGTTAATCCCCTCATATACTACTACTTCACGGCAGTACTCCAAGTACTCCATGAACCGAGTCAGGGTTCCAGAAGAGTAGAATATTAGAGACAGCAACGGTTAGGTTCAAACTTCGATCTATCTAGACACAACGGCCTGGAATTACGGAGTGCTGCTTCACCCTCGATCGGGTATGTTCAACCATCGTATATGCACGATCGCTTTGGGTCGGACCTGTAACCTAACGGGTTGGGCGTACCGGCCTACCTCCCAGTCGGCTGCCTAGACAAACGTAAGATGGAACACGCACGGTCATTCTAGCGGACGGGCATGACAACAAGCAGTAACAATAGTATCATGAATACTTCCTATCAACTGTTATCCTACCGATGCAACACCATTCTGCTTACGCGGAATAACACTGCTATCTGCACACAGCAAATACACCACGGCTGATCTCACCTTGATTCCTCGAAAAATCACCACCACTGATAGAACAATTAAGTTACAATTCTAATGTCACGAAGCACATTACACATCTCTGATAATAAGATCTACCTTATCATTATTTACAGCGTCTAGCATGTTGATGTAATGACTGACAAAATTTCGCCTTGCATGCGTAATTAATAAACCAAACCAGTAACTGCTACACACTTTGTAAAGCACATCGTTCGGCTTATTTTATTTACACACCACTCACTGTGGAATACGGCTTGTTCCGTCAGGTAACACATTACGTCGCTGATCGATAAAGGCTACTTAAATATGCAGACAGCCAGTTGTAACTTGTAACGCTACGCGACAACTCATTTCCGACGGCAATTAATTCGTTCGGGGAGGTCGGTACGGCATAAAGACAACAGTTAAACAATAGAATAAGTATTCAACTAACCTGTGATTAAACAATCACAAACTTGACTGCAGATGTCCGCTCTGGCCGCGAATATTGACATCAAAATTACAGCAGCCCGTTGGCTGTGATCTGTCTTACGCTGAGGTCTGGTTGGCGACTGACCACGACTAACTCAGTGCGCTTTCAGCCTGCCTACACAGGCCGCGTGAATTCCATGATTCATTGAGAACCCCAGAGTCACGATAAGGTCTACTAACCCGTGCTGCATGAAGCACTCGTGAACTTAGAGATCTCGACCACGTACGCATTTGGGGGAACATTCTAGATTTATTTATAAATAACTAGTATAGCTCCACCCCGCACTACTTTCCTAGGGAAATCCCCTATTAATTGACATTAAATTCAAGGGAGACCAACGCATCGCACTCCCTTCAAAGGGATATTATGCAGAGATCTGCCGATCTGCAGGCGTTTCGTCACAATATGTTGTCACAACAGAGACCAATATAACATCAGATATGCTGTCACAATTTTGTCCAATATAATACACCATATGCTGTCACAAACGTTATCTAATATAATACCGATATACTGGTACAACATTATCTAACATAACGTCTAAACTTCTGTCACAACATTCTCCAATATAATACCCGATATGCTGCAACAACATTCTCTAATATAATACCCGATATGCTGTCACACCATTCTCTAATATAATACCCGATATGCTGTCACAACATTCTCCAATATAATACCCGATATGCTGTCACAACATTCTCTAATATAATACCCGATATGCTGTCACAACATTCTCTAATATAATACACGATATGCAGTCACAACATTCTCTAATATAATACCCGATATGCTGTCACAACATTCTCTAATATAATACCCGCTATGCCCGGGAAGGTTAACCCGGTCAAAAAATGCCCGCAGAAGTCGGATGTGTCGGCCTAACGGCGCAAGAACGCAGCTCTGCTGTAAACAGGCACAACGCAATCACGTCCGAAAAAAAAACTCCGGATGAACGAAGAAGAATACCCGCTATGCTGTCACAACATTCTCCAATATAATACCCGATATGCTGTCACAACATTCTCTAATATAATACCCGATATGCTGTCACAACATTCTCTAATATAATACCCGATATGCTGTCACAACATCTTATATATATATATATATATATATATAATATATATATATATAATATATATATATATATATATATATATATATATATATATATATATATATATATATATATATATATATATATATATTGAGATGAAATTTTCTACACGTCTTCCTTTCATTCCAGCGCAGCTAACTGTGATATTTTTTTAGTGTAAAATCGGCTACTTACTTAATATTATTTAATTTTTCATTTTATATTGTAATATATATGCAGCAAGGGGACTTAACTCTAGAAAAGTTATTTCAAGGGGCATAACTTTTAATAACATTCTGTATAACTTATAGTCATATTGTTGCATCGTTTTCAAACATTTATAAACTATAGTCTATAGTTATATACCGGCATATGAGTTATCTATATCTATAAAACAAAGTGTATGTATATGTGTATGTATATATGTATGTATGTAAATATGTATGTCCTTTATTTGTTCGCGAACGGCCCATCCGATTGAGATGAAATTTTCTACACGCCTTCCTTTCATTCCAGAGCTGTCAACTGTCATAGTTTTTTTTTCTTCTTCCTCCTCCTCCCTCCTCCCCCTCCAAAATACGTACGTAAATATATGATGATGATGATGAAAGACTCCCCGAACCAAAACGCTAGGGAAAGGGAAGAAAATGACGTGACTACACAGAATCGTCACACGGCAATCATCATCATCAAGTGCCGTGAAGGCTGGCGTAGGCGTTCATGGCTCTCTGTAGATCTCAGTCTTTGTTTTTTTAATCAACTCTGCTGCTGATATTCCTCCATGCCACGGCAATATCAATAACAATTCATCTTTTTATGTGTAAGGAAGTTATCTACAGTCGTGTAGAAGGGAAGAACTAGACGAGTATGAATTCGGAATGGCGAACTCTCTCCCCCTCTCTTCTCCTCCCTCTAACCTCCTCCCTCCACCTCTCCTCTCCTCTTCTCTCATCCCTCTCCCTCCTACCTCCTCCTTCTCCCTCTTCCTTCTCCCTCTTCCTCTCCCCTTCTCCTCCATCCTCCTCCCTCCTACTCCCTCCGCCTCCTCCCCCTCCTCCCTCCTCCTCCCTCCTCCTCCCTCTCCCTCCTCATCCCTCCTCCTCCTGCCTCCTCCTCCTCCTCCTGCCTCCTTCTCCCTCATCATCTCCCTCCTCCTTCTCCCTTCTTCTCCCTCTTCCCTCTTCCTCCTCCTACCTCCTCCCTCCTCCTCCTCCTCCACCTCCTCTCCTTCTCCTCCTCTTACCTCCTCCCTTTCCTTCCTCCTCCTCCTCCCTCTACCTCCTCCTCCCCCTACCTCTTTCCTCCTCCCTCCTCCTCCCCTTCCACCTCTCTTTCCTTCCTCCCCTCCTCATTCTCCCTCCTTCCTCTCCCTCCTTCCTCCTCCTCCTTCCTTCTTCTCCTCCTCCTCCTCCTCCCTCCTCCTTCCTCCTCCTCCCTCTCCTCCTCCTCACTCCTCCTCCTCCTCCTCCTCCTCCCTCTACCTCCTCCCTCCTCCTCCCTTCACATTCCTCCCCTCCCTCCTCCTCATCCCTCCTCCTCCCTCCTCCTCATCCCTCCTCCTCCCTTCTCCTCCTCCCTCCTCCTCCTCCCTCTACCTCCTCCTCCCTTCACATTCCTCCTCCTCCTCCCTCACCCTCCTCCTCCCTTCCTCCTCCTCTTCCTCCTCCTTTCTTCCCTCCTCCTCCTCCCTCTACCTCCTCCTCCCCTACCTCTTTCCTCCTCCTCCTCCTCCCCTTCCACCTCTCTTTCTCCTCCCTCCTCATTCTCCTCCTTCCTCTCCCTCCTTCCTCCTCCTCCTCCTTCTTCGTCCCTCCTCCTCCTCCTCCCCTCCTCCTTCCTCCTCCTCCCTCTCCTCCTCCTCACTCCTCCTCCTCCCTCCTCCTCCTCCCTCTACCTCCTCCCTCCTCCTCCCTTCACATTCCTCCCCCTCCCTCCTCCTCATCCCTCCCTGCCTCCCTCCTCCTCTCATCCCTCCTCCTCCCTTCTCCTCCTCCCTCCTCCCTCCCTCTACCTCCCTCCCTTCACATTCTCCTCCTCCCTCTTCCTCCCTCCCTCCTCCTCCTCATCCCTCCTCCTCCTTCTCTCCCATCCTCCTCCTCCTCCTCCTCCCCTCCTCCTTCCTCCTCCTCCCTCTCCTCCTCCTCACTCCTCCTCCTCACTCCTCCTCCTCATTCTACCTCCTCCCTCCTCCTCCCTTCACATTCCTCCTCCTCCCTCTTCCTCCTCCTCCTCCCTCCTCCTCCCTCCTCCTCCCTCCTCCTCATCACTCCTCCTCCCTCCTCCTCCTTCTTCCTCCCCTCCTCCCTCCCCTCTTCCTCCTCCTCCTCTCCTCCTCCCTCCTCCTCCTCCTCCCTCCTCCTCCTCCCTCCTCCTCCCTCTACCTCCTCCTCCTCCCTCCTCCTCCCTCTACCTCCTCCCCCCTCCTCCCTTCACATTCCTCCTCCTCCCTCTTCCTCCTCCTCCCTCCTCCTCTCTCCGCCTCCCTCCTCCTCCTCTTCCCTCTACCTCCTCCTCCTCCTCCCTTCAACATTCCTCCTCCTCCCTCCTCCTCCTCCCCTCCTCCTCTTCCCTCCTCCTCCTCCTCTCCTCCTTCTCCCTCCTCCTTCTCCCTCTTCCTCCTCCCTCTTCCTTCTCCTCCCTCTCCCTCCTCCTTCTCCCTCCGCCTTCTCCCTCTTCCTTCTCCCTCCTCCTCCTCCCTCCTCCTACTCTCTCCTCCTCCTCCCTCCTCCTCCCTCTCCCTCCTCCTCCCTATCCTCCTCCTGCTCCCTTCTCCTCCTGCGTTCTCCTCCTCCCTCCTTCTCCTCCTCCTCCCTCTTCCTCCTCCCTCCTCCTCGCCTCCTCCTCCACCCTACTCCTCCCTCCTCCTCCTAATCCCTCCTCCTCCCTCCTCCTCCCTCCTCCTCCCTCTACCTCCTCCCCCTCCTCCCTTCACATTCCTCCTCCTCCCTCTTCCTCCTCCTCCCTCCTCCTCTCTCCGCCTCCCTCCTCCTCCTCCTCCCTCTACCTCCTCCCTCCTCCTCCCTTCACATTCCTCCTCCTCCCCTCCTCCTCTTCCCTCCTCCTCCTCCCCTCCTTCTCCTCCTTCTCCCTCCTCCTTCTCCCTCTTCCTCCTCCCTCTTCCTTCTCCCTCCGCCTCCTCCCTCCTCCTACTCTCTCCTCCTCCTCCCTCCTCCTCCCTCTCCTCCTCCTGCATGGGCGAAATAGAGAACACACTGAACCGTTCAACAGGGATTCATTGTCAAAGAAATGTGGTTATTAAGACAAACGAAAGTGAGGGAAATGAAATACTTTGGGCGTGTAGAGTCTGGAAAAGATGTATATGGAGGGAGGCCTAACGAGTAAGCGGACAAGAGGAAAACCCAACATGGATGGGTATATCTTATATATAAAAGGCGATCTCCGTCCGTCTGTCTGTCTGTCTATATGTCCCTAATGCGCTCGCGAACGGCCCATCCCATTGAGATGAAATTGTTTACACGTCTTCCTTTCATTCCAGCGCAGCCCACTGTCATATTTTTTAGTATGAAAAGTTTGAAGATTTTATATTTCTTTACACTGTCGCCAACTCTAAGAAGACATGGAACAACCTCAGCCATTATTAAATCTACAGGCATATGCGTTATATTCCTCCTCCTCCTCTCCCCTCCTCCACCTCCTACCCTCTTCCTCTTCTCCTCCCCCTCCTCCCTCTTCCTCCTCCATCCTCCTCTTCTCTCTTTCTCCTCCTCCTCCCTCCTCCTCCCTCTTCCTCCTCCCAGCTCCTACTCCTCCTTTTTCTTCTTCTTCTGCTGCTGCTGCCGCTGCTCCATTTACCCAAGTTAATATATTACCAAGTTGGTCTTCGTTTATCTAAGGTTGTTCTAACTGCAACCAATAAATGATTAGACAGACAGACAGACAGACAGACAGATAGACAGACAGACAGACAGACAGACAGACAGACAGATAGTCGGGAACGGGAACGTGAGCTTATATGACTACTTATATGAATTAAATGAGATGCTCCACACCAGGAGCTGGGCAATGCCGGGCCGGGTCAGACAGACAGACAGACAGACAGACAGACAGACAGACAGACAGACAGACAGACAGACAGACAGACAGTCGGTAACGGGAACGGGAACTTATATGACTACTTATATGAATTAAATGAGATGCTCCCCACCAAGGACTGGGCGAAGCCGGGCCGGGTCAGCTAGTTATAAATAATGATACAATATTTAAGGCATTTTCAAAGTTTTGATAAAAATAATGCATAATGCATAATATTGTAACTCATCTTTTTATGCTTACGAAGTTATCTACAGACATGCATGTGATTAGAAACGGTTTTCATTAGAAATAATGGATGGTGTGTGGAAGGACATTCTTTTAAGTTACTTTATTTTGTTGTATGAATTTAATGAGAAGGTACCCGCCATGAGCTGGGCGAAGCCACGCCGTGTCAGATAGATAGACAGACCCACCTTTTCGCTGCAGTTATCTACAGGCATATGCGTTATAATCCTCTTCCTCCTCCTCTCCCCTCCTCCTCCTCCTACCCTCTTTCTCTTCCCCTCCCCCTCTCCATCTCCTCCTCCTCTTTCTCCTCCTCCTCCCTCTTCCTCCTCTCCTCCTCCTCCTCCTCTCCTCCCTCTTCCTCCTCCTACCTTCTCGCCACTCCGCCCTCCTCCTAATCACTCCCTCTTCCTTCCTCCTCCCTTCTCCTCCTCTCTCCTCCTACTCCCTCCTCCTCCCTCCTCCTCCTACGTCCTACCCCTCATCCCTCCTTCTCACTCCTCCTTCTACGTCCTCCCCCCTCATCCCTCCTCCTCCCTTTTTCTCCCTCCTCTCCCTCTCCTACTCCCTCCTCATCCTCTCTCCTCTCCTTCTACCTCACTCCCTCCTCCTGCCCTCTAAATCCCTCCTCTCCCTCTTCCTCCTCCTCTCATCCTCCTCCCCCTCCTCTCCTCCCTCTCCTCCTCCCTTTACTCTCCTCCCTCCGCCTCCTCCCTCCTCCTCCTCCATCTCCCTCCTCCTCCTCCATCTCCCTCCATCTCCCTCTCCTCCTCCTCCTCCCCCTCCTCCTCCTGCGTTCTTCTCCTCCCTCATCCTCCCTCCTCCTTCTCCTTCCTCCTCCCTCTTCCTCCTCCTCCCTACTCCTCCTCCCTCATCCCTCCTCCTCCTCCTTCTTCCTCCCTCCTCCTCCCTCTTCCTCCTCCTCCCTTCTTCTCCCTCCTCCCCCTCCTCCTTGCTCTCCTCCTCCTCCTCCTCACTCCTCCTCTCTTCTTCCTCCTCCTCCCTCCTCCATCCTTTCCCACTCATCCTCCCTCCTCCTCCTACTCCCTTCTCCCCTCCATCCTCCTCCTCCATTATCCCCCTCCTCCCTCCTCCTCTTTTCTCCTCCTCCTCTCTCCTCCTCCTCCCTCTACCTCCTCCCTCCTCCTCCCCTCCTCCTCCTCCTCCTCCTCTCCTCCTCCTCCTCCTCCCTCCTCCTCCTCTCTCCTCCTCTTAATCCCTCCTCCTCCCTCCTATTCCTCCCTACTCCTACTCCTCCCTCCTCTTCCCTCCTCCTCCTCTCTCCGCCTATCTCTTCCTCCCTCCTCCTCCTCCCTCCTCCACCTCCCTCTTCCTCCTCCCAGCTCCTACTCCTCCTTTTTCTTCTTCTGCTGCTGCTGCTGCCGCCGCTCCATTTACCCAAGTTAATTGTTGGGGAAGATGTAAAGACCTTTGCAAGTGCTCTTTCTAATGATTTTGTAAGTTGGTCTTCGTTTATCTAAGGTTGTTCTAACTGCAACCAATAAATGATTAGACAGACAGGCAGACAGACAGACAGACAGACAGACTGACAGAGAGGGAGGGGCAGACAGACAGACAGACAGACACAGACAGACAGACGGGAACGGAAACTTATATGACTACTTATATGAATTAAATGAGATGCTCCCCATAAGGGGCTGAGCGAAGCCGGGCAGGGTCAGGCAGGCAGATAGACAGACAGATAGACAGACAGACAGATAGACAGTCGGGAACGGGAACCTATATGACTACTTATATGAATTAAATGAGATGCTCCACACCAGAAGCTGGGCGATGTCGGGCCGGATCAGACAGACAAACAGACAGACAGACAGACAGACAGACAGACAGACAGACAGACAGACAGACAGATAGTCGGTAACGGGAACGAGAACTTTTATGACTACTTATATGAATGAAATGAGATGCTCCCCACCAGGGACTGGGTGAAGCCGGGCAAGGTCAGGCAGACAGATAGACAGACAGATAGACAGACAGACAGATAGACAGTCGGGAATGAGAACTTATATGACTACTTATATGAATGAAATGAGATGCTCCCCACCAGGGACTGGGCGAAGACGGGCCGGGTCAGCTAGTTATCTAATATAATACCCGATATGCTGTCACAACATTCTCTAATATAATACCCGATACGCTGTCACAACATTCTCTAATATAATACACGATATGCTGTCAGGACATTCTTCAATATAATACCCGTTAGATTGTCACAAATATTTTCAATATAACACCTGATAGACTGTCACAACATTCTCTAATATAATACCCGATATGCTGTCACAACATTCTCTAATATAATACCCGATATGCTGTCACAACATTCTCTAATATAATACCCGATATGCTGTCACAACATTCTCTAACATAATACCCGATACGCTGTCACAACATGCTCTAATATAATACCCGATATGCTGTCACACCATTCTCTAATATAATACCCGATACGCTGTCACAACATTCTCTAATATAATACCCGATACGCTGTCACAACATTCTCTAATATAATACCCGATATGCTGTCACAACATTCTCTAATATAATACCCGATATGCTGTCACACCATTCTCTAATACAATACCCGATATGCTATCACAACATTCTCTAATATAATACCCGATATGATGTCACAACATTGTCTAATATAATACCCGATATGCTGTCAGAACATTCTCTAATATAATACCCGATATGCTGTCAGAACATTCTCTAATATAATACTCGATACGCTGTCACAACATTCTCTAATATAATACACGATATGCTGTCACAACATTCTCTAATATAATACCCGATATGCTGTCACAACATTCTCTAATATAATACCCGATATGCTGTCACAACATTCTCTAATATAATACCCGATATGCTGTCAGAACATTCTTCAATATAATACCCGTTAGATTGTCACAGATATTTTCAATATAACACCTGATAGACTGTCACAACATTCTCTAATATAATACCCGATATGCTGTCAGAACATTCTCTATTATAATACCCGATACGCTGTCACAACATTTTCTTAATATAATACCCGATATGCTGTCACAACATTGTCCAATCTAATACCCAATATGATGTCACAATACTGTCGAGTTAAGCTTTTCGACGTTGCTATTTTCCTTGTATTTCTTGTATTTTTTTTCATCTTCGAGTTTTAGCTTCTGCCATTCGCGTTTTTCCTCCGCTGACAGATATGGCTTTCTCTCTCCGTCTTCTATGTAGTACGAGTAGTCGGTGTCCTGTTCCAAAATTGTAGTTGGGTAATCTACCGGTAACCTGTATTTCTTGGGTTTTTTCTTTTCTCTTTCAATCCAACACCTTTTTAATTCCTTGCGCCTGAGTGCCTCCAGTCTTCGACTTGCCCGTAGGCCCTCCAAGGTAGGTTGTGGTCTCTCCGTGCCGTCATCCGGGTGCCCTTCTCGGTTTTCTTCGGATGTCTGGCGAGATATTAGTTTCTCTTTGTCTGCCTCGGTATGGCGGCTGGGATGCTGGCTGTAGCTTGTGGTTCAGGTTCGGTCTCTTGGTTTTCATCTTGCGGTTTCTCTGTGAGTTCTTGTATGGCTTCTGTTGGTTTGTTTTGAAAGAGTTCCATTTCAGCTCTAAGCAATTCTCTTTCGGCCTTGATCATTTGTAGGATTTCTTCGTTCTCCTTCTTCATCTCGGCCAAGCGCTCCATCTCTTGTTTGAAGTTGTGTTGGATTTCTTTCATGTCGGCCAGCAGCTTCTCGTTATCGCCGGTCGGAGTCGTCGTCAGCAGTGCCTTGACTTGCTTCTTCAACTCGTCTATCTGCTTTTGAAGTTGATCTCTTTCAGCTTGTGCTATACCCGTGGCTGTCTCGCCCCTCTGCATTGCTTCCTTGAATGGTGTCTTTGTAATGGTGGCGATCTTTAAGACGTCTCTGTGTCTTTGCAGGTACGGACAGCCCAGGTATCTTGCTCCATGTTTGCCCAGGCAGTTGGCGCACTTTCTTTTGTTGTTGGGTGCTCGGAAGTCCGTGTCCAGCTTGGCCAGCGGACACTCCTTGAAGGCGTGGTGATCGGCGCAGTATCGGCAGATTTCCGTATTACTGCGACACGTAGCTCTGCTGTGGCCGGCCTTCTGACATCTGGAACATTGCGTGATTCTTGGGATGAATCTCTCTGGTTGCTGCATTCTCTTGTTGAATGATACTGTGGTCGGCATCTCGCTGCCCTCCGATGTCACCACTGCCAAGGTTGTAGGTATCTTGGAGTAGGTGAGAAGCCGCTCCGCCTTCAAGAATCGGATGTGAAGATTGTCTTCACGTAGCTGCTTCAGGATTTCTTCATCTGTCAGCTCCACAGGAATCCGCTTGACAACCCATCGGACTGTTTTTGAGTCGGTGTTTCCGACTCTGGTGTCTTTCCCCTCCTTCTCTGCTGTCTTGGTTCTTGACTGTGTAGGGCTGTCAATCTTCTCCCTCGTGATAGCTTCAGTAATCGGTGTAGTATCAGGCTCTTTGATGCAGCTAGCAGGTGGGCTCTCGACGTTCTTCTTCTTGTTGTCGGCTCCCACGCTGCACATCTTGGCAACAGCGTGTTTCTTGTTGTTGGACTTTCAACGTGACATTTTCCCGCTGTTCAGGCTTCTTGACAGAATAATGCGACTTGACTTGTTAGCGCTCGCAGTGCGAATCTGACGCGCGCGACCACGCGATCCCTACCTCCGGTCCTTGCCTGGTTAAATATGTTAGTTCACCATGTTATCCCTACCTCCTGCCATGCATGGTTAAATATGTTAGTTCACCATGTTATCCCTACCTCCTGCCATGCCTGGTTAAATATGTTAGTTCACCATGTTATCCCTACCTCCGGCCTTGCCTGGTTAAATATGTTAGTTCACCATGTTATCCCTACCTCAACCCTTGCCTGGTTAAATTTGTTAGTTCACCATGTTATCCCTACCTCAGGCCCTGTCAGGTTAAATATGTTAGTTCACCATGTTATCCCTACCTCAGGCCCTGTCAGGTTAAATATGTTAGTTCACCATGTTATCCCTACCTCAGGCCCTGTCAGGTTAAATATGTTAGTTCACCATGTTATCCCTACCTCAGGCCCTGTCAGGTTAAATATGTTAGTTCACCATGTTATCCTACCTCCAGCCTTGCATGGTTAAATATGTTAGTTCACCATGTTATCTTATCTCCAGCCTTGCCTGATTAAATACGAGGGGAAGTCAATAAGTAAGCCACAAATGCTTGGTTAAAAAAAAAATACTTAATATGATAACAACTTGAAGCCAGTATATTTTTATACATACATTGTTCCTTTATTTCTCAACACAATTTCCACCAACACTGATGCACTTATCCCATCGTTTTATCGGTCCTCCCAAAACGACTGCATAGAACTGCGTGCTTTGTTTCTCATAAACCACGTTTTCACTTCACATTCAACTTCGGATGTCATTCGAGAAATGTCTCCCTCCAAGATGGGTTTCAGTATACCAAACAGGTTGAAATCGCTAGGGGCTAATTCGGGGCAGTAAGGTGGATGTTCCAGAACTTCAGACCTTAGTTGGTTAAATGAATGTGAAGAGAAAACGTGGTTTAGAAAATAGAGCACGCAGTGCTATGCAGGCTGTTTGAGAGGACTGATAAAACGGTGGGATAAGTGCATCAGTGTTGGTGAAAATTATGTTGAGAAATAACATTACAATGCGTGTATACAAATAAACTGGTGTCAAGTTGTTATCATATTTAGTTATTTTTCTACAGCTATTTGTGGCTTACTTATTGACTTACCTCGTATATACCCAATTTCTCTCTCTCGCTCTCTTTCTCTCTCTGTTAAAGTTTTATCAGCTGTCATCCATTCCTGTCCCGTTTCTCTATGTTAATGGTTTCAGTTTTCTTCAAATCTACCGTCTGTCTCTGTCTGTGTTAAGGTTCTCCTTATCAATCCCATTCATCTGTCTCATGTCTCTGTCTGTGTTAAGGTTCTCCATATCAATCGCATTCATCTGTCTCATGTCTCTGTCTGTGTTAAGGTTCTCCATATCAATCGCATTCATCTGTCTCATGTCTCTGTCTGTGTTAAGGTTCTCCATATCAATCTCATTCATCTGTCTCATGTCTCTGTCTGTGTTAAGGTTCTCCATATCAATCTCATTCATCTGTCTCATGTCTCTGTCTGTGTTAAGGTTCTCCATATCAATCGCATTCATCTGTCTCATGTCTCTGTCTGTGTTAGGTTCTCCATATCAATCTCATTCATCTGTCTCATGTCTCTGTCTGTGTTAAGGTTCTCCATATCAATCGCATTCATCTGTCTCATGTCTCTGTCTGTGTTAAGGTTCTCCATATCAATCGCATTCATCTGTCTCATGTCTCTGTCTGTGTTAAGGTTCTCCATATCAATCGCATTCATCTGTCTCATGTCTCTGTCTTGTTAAGGTTCTCCATATCAATCGCATTCATCTGTCTCATGTCTCTGTCTGTGTTAAGGTTCTCCATATCAATCGCATTCATCTGTCCTCATGTCTCTGTCTGTGTTAAGGTTCTCCATATCAATCGCATTCATCTGTCTCATGTCTCTGTCTGTGTTAAGGTTCTCCATATCAATCGCATTCATCTGTCTCATGTCTCTGTCTGTGTTAAGGTTCTCCATATCAATCGCATTCATCTGTCTCATGTCTCTGTCTGTGTTAAGGTTCTCCATATCAATCGCATTCATCTGTCTCATGTCTCTGTCTGTGTTAAGGTTCTCCATATCAATCGCATTCATCTGTCTCATGTCTCTGTCCTGTGTTAAGGTTCTCCATATCAATCGCCATTCATCTGTCTCATGTCTCTGTCTGTGTTAAGGTTCTCCATATCAATCGCATTCATCTGTCTCATGTCTCTGTCTGTGTTAAGGTTCTCCATATCAATCGCATTCATCTGTCTCATGTCTCTGTCTGTGGTAAGGTTCTCCATATCAATCGCATTCATCTGTCCTCATGTCTCTGTCTGTGTTAAGGTTCTCCATATCAATCGCATTCCATCTGTCTCATGTCTCTGTCTGTGTTAAGGTTCTCCATATCAATCGCATTCATCTGTCTCCTGTCTCTGTCTGTGGTTAAGGTTCTCCATATCAATCGCATTCATCTGTCGCATGTCTCTGTCTGTGTTAAGGTTCTCCATATCAATCGCTCTCATCTGTCTCATGTCTCTGTCTGTGTTAAGGTTCTCCATATCAATCGCATTCATCTGTCTCATGTCTCTGTCTGTGTTAAGGTTCTCCATATCAATCGCATTCATCTGTCTCATGTCTCTGTCTGTGTTAAGGTCTCCATATCAATCGCATTTCATCTGTCTCATGTCTCTGTCTGTGTTAAGGTTCTCCATATCAATCGCATTCATCTGTCTCATGTCTCTGTCTGTGTTAAGGTTCTCCATATCAAGTCGCATTCATCTGTCTCATGTATCTGTCTGTGTTAAGGTCTCCATATCAATCGCATTCATCTGTCTCATGTCTCTGTCTGTGTTAAGGTTCTCCATATCAATCGCATTCATCTGTCTCATGTCTCTGTCTGTGTTAAGGTTCTCCATATCAATCGCATTCATCTGTCTCATGTCTCTGTCTGTGTTAAGGTTCTCCATATCAATCGCATTCATCTGTCTCATGTCTCTGTCTGTGTTAAGGTTCTCCATATCAATCGCATTCATCTGTCTCATGTCTCTGTCTGTGTTAAGGTTCTCCATATCAATCGCATTCATCTGTCTCATGTCTCTGTCTGTGTTAAGGTTCTCCATATCAATCGCATTCATCTGTCTCATGTCTCTGTCTGTGTTAGGTTCTCCATATCAATCGCATTCATCTGTCTCATGTCTCTGTCTGTGTTAAGGTTCTCCATATCAATCGCATTCATCTGTCTCATGTCTCTGTCTGTGTAAGGTTCTCCATATCAATCGCTTCATCTGTCTCATGTCTCTGTCTGTGTTAAGGTTTCCATATCATCGCATTCACTTCTCATGTCTCTGTCTGTGTTAAGGTTCTCCATATCATCGCATTCATCTGTCTCATGTCTCTGTCTGTGTTAAGGTTCTCCATATCAATCGCATTCATCTGTCTCATGTATCTGTCTGTGGTTAAGGTTCTCCATATCATCGCTCTCATCTGTCTCATGTCTCTGTCTGTGTTAAGGTTCTCCATATCATCGCTCTCATCTGTCTCATGTCTCTGTCTGTGTTAAGGTTCTCCATATCAATCGCTCTCATCTGTCTCATGTCTCTGTCTGTGTTAAGGTTCTCCATATCATCGCATCTCATCTGTCTCATGTCTCTGTCTGTGTTAAGGTTCTCCATATCATCGCATCATACATCTGTCTCATGTCTCTGTCTGTGTTAGGTTCTCCATATCAATCGCATTCATCTGTCTCATGTCTCTGTCTGTGTTAAGGTTCTCCATATCAATCGCATTCATCTGTCTCATGTCTCTGTCTGTGTTAAGGTTCTCCATATCAATCGCATTCATCTGTACTCATGTCTCTGTCTGTGGTTAAGGTTCTCCATATCAATCGCATTCATCTGTCTCATGTCTCTGTCTGTGGTAAGTTCTCCATATCAATCGCATTCATCTGTCTCATGTCTCTGTCTGTGTTAAGGTTCTCCATATCAATCGCACTCATCTGTCTCATGTCTCTGTCTGTGTTAGGTTCTCCATATCAATCGCACTTAATCTGTCTCATGTCTCTGTCTGTGTTAAGGTTCTCCATATCAATCGCCTTCATACTGTCTCATGTCTCTGTCTGTGTTAAGTTCTCCATATCAATCGCATCTCATCTGTCTCATGTCTCTGTCTGTGTTAAGGTTCTCCATATCAATCGCATTCATCTGTCTCATGTCTCTGTCTGTGTTAAGGTTCTCCATATCAATCGCATTCATCTGTCTCATGTCTCTGTCTGTGTTAGGTTCTCCATATCATCGCATTCATCTGTCTCATGTCTCTGTCTGTGTTAAGGTTCTCCATATCGAATCGCATTCATCTGTCTCATGTCTCTGTCTGTGTTAAGGTTCTCCATATCAATCGCATTCATCTGTCTCATGTCTCTGTCTGTGTTAAGGTTTCTCCATATCAATCGCATTCATCTGTCTCATGTCTCTGTCTGTGTTAAGGTTCTCCATATCGATCGCATTCATCTGTCTCATGTCTCTGTCTGTGTTAAGGTTCTCCATATCAATCGCATTCATCTGTTTCATGTCTCTGTCTGTGTTAAGGTTCTCCATATCAATCGCTCTCATCTGTCTCATGTCTCTGTCTGTGTTAAGGTTCTCCATATCAATCGCTCTCATCTGTCTAAGTCTCTGTCTGTGTAAGGTTCTCCATATCAATCGCTCTCATCTGTCTCATGTCTCTGTCTGTGTTAAGGTTCTCCATATCAATCGCTCTCATCTGTCTCATGTCTCTGTCTGTGTTAAGGTTCTCCATATCAATCGCACTCATCTGTCTCATGTCTCTGTCTGTGTTAAGGTTCTCCATATCAATCGCACTCATCTGTCTCATGTCTCTGTCTGTGTTAAGGTTCTCCATATCAATCGCATTCATCTGTCTCATGTCTCTGTCTGTGTTAAGGTTCTCCATATCAATCGCTCTCATCTGTGTCATGTCTCTGTCTGTGTTAAGGTTCTCCATATCAATCGCACTCATCTGTCTCTTGTCTCTGTCTGTGTTAAGGTTCTCCATATCAATCGCATTCATCTGTCTCATGTCTCTGTCTGTGTTAAGGTTCTCCATATCGATCGCATTCATCTGTCTCTTGTCTCTGTCTGTGTTAAGGTTCTCCATATCAATCGCATTCATCTGTCTCATGTCTCTGTCTGTGTTAAGGTTCTCCATATCAATTGCATTCATCTGTCTCATGTCTCTGTCTGTGTTAAGGTTCTCCATATCGATCGCATTCATCTGTCTCTTGTCTCTGTCTGTGTTAAGGTTCTCCATATCAATCGCATTCATCTGTCTCATGTCTCTGTCTGTGTTAAGGTTCTCCATATCAATCGCTCTCATCTGTCTCATGTCTCTGTCTGTGTTAAGGTTCTCCATATCAATCGCTCTCATCTGTCTCATGTCTCTGTCTGTGTTAAGGTTCTCCATATCAATCGCTCTCATCTGTCTCATGTCTCTGTCTGTGTTAAGGTTCTCCATATCAATCGCTCTCATCTGTCTCATGTCTCTGTCTGTGTTAAGGTTCTCCATATCAATCGCATTCATCTGTCTCATGTCTCTGTCTGTGTTAAGGTTCTCCATATCAATCTCATTCATCTGTCTCATGTCTCTGTCTGTGTTAAGGTTCTCCATATCAATCGCATTCATCTATCGCCTGTCTCTGTCTGTGTTAAGGTTCTCCATATCAATCGCATTCATCTGTCTCATGTCTCTGTCTGTGTTAAGGTTCTCCATATCAATCGCATTCATCTGTCTCATGTCTCTGTCTGTGTTAAGGTTCTCCATATCAATCGCATTCATCTGTCTCATGTCTCTGTCTGTGTTAAGGTTCTCCATATCAATCGCATTCATCTGTCTCATGTCTCTGTCTGTGTTAAGGTTCTCCATATCAATCGCATTCATCTGTCTCATGTCTCTGTCTGTGTTAAGGTTCTCCATATCAATCGCATTCATCTGTCTCATGTCTCTGTCTGTGTTAAGGTTCTCCATATCAATCGCATTCATCTGTCTCATGTCTCTGTCTGTGTTAAGGTTCTCCATATCAATCGCATTCATCTGTCTCATGTCTCTGTCTGTGTTAAGGTTCTCCATATCAATCGCACTCATCTGTCTCATGTCTCTGTCTGTGTTAAGGTTCTCCATATCAATCGCACTCATCTGTCTCATGTCTCTGTCTGTGTTAAGGTTCTCCATATCAATCGCTCTCATCTGTGTCATGTCTCTGTCTGTGTTAAGGTTCTCCATATCAATCGCATTCATCTGTCTCTTGTCTCTGTCTCATTTATTGGTTTTTCACTTGTTCTTCATATATCTGACGTCAGCAGGACAAGACAAACTTGCCTGCTTCTACTTCAACAAACCAATCTTCACTATTTCAACAAATCAATCGTCACTAGGTTCTCCCCGCGTTGGTGACTTACGGGATAAGTGAGCCGGCCGCTCAGAAAGCAATGGCAAACTACAGAGCGTAATCTTGCCAAGAAATCAACAACGGGGGTAAAATGCTGGTGTTGACAGCGATGTCCTTTAAAGGATATGCGAAAAAAAAAAAAAACATCTTCACTATCTTTACAAACCAATCTTCCCTGTTTCAGCAAACAAATTTTCACTATTTCAACAAACCAATCTTGACTATTTCAACAAACCAATCTTGACTATTTCAACAGGCAGTGCTCAACACCACCCAACTGAAACAAGTGACTTACACATTCGACGCACTTCGAGGAATACGGGAGAATGGCTACCTCACGTCTCCGTTACAAGGGGCCAGGGAGGGTGTTCCCAAGATACTCATTGTGATTACAGATGGAAATTCAGACAACACAAGCAGAAGTATGTCACATTTTGTGTAACCGACTTCATTGTAACGTACATTACTCTCAGTGACATTATACACGGTGTGTGTAAAGTCTCATTGCACTTTGCACGAAGAACAATTTTGAAAAATTAAGTGCATGACGTCATCAAAAATATCGTTCACAGTCCATCGTGAAGCAATATACAGTGAATGGCTGTCGTCTGCTGGAGTAAATCTTTGCCCTCCAATCAGAATGGAGTGGTCAACGGAAGAAATAATGTTTCAGGTTGAACAAGTGTTTCGAAATTGCTGTCGCTACACGTGGATGGTTGTTCAAAGATTTATAGCAAGATTTCCTGATAAACAAACTCATCATCGCATTACATTTAGAAATGTGTTTAAAAAGTTATATTGAATACTTTATTGGGATACAGGTTCATTAATACAGCGTTAGACCATAGAAGTAATTATTGTAACTAATTAAATGAATTTATTAGCATATTGTTTTGATTACGTGATGTACTTAATGAACTTACTAATAAAAGAACAAGTACATCAACAGGCTGTCTAAAAACTAAAGATGGCAAAATCATAATAGAAAAAGATCAGATTCTACGTGTATGGACAGATTATGTGAAAAACCTGTATAATGATAACAGAGAGGAACAGTATGATTGTAGATGTAATAATGAAGGACCATCAATTTTAAAGATGAAGGTTCAACATGTTCTTTAGCATATGAAAGCTGGCAAGGCCCCCGGTGCGGATAACATCACAACAGAAATGATTAAAGCTTTAGAAGAATTTGGAATAGAGCAAGTCACCAGACTGTTGAACACATTATATGATACTGGAGATATACCTTCTGAATTATGTAACTCAAGATTTTTTGCAATTTTTTGCAATCCCAAAGAAATCAGGAACCTTAGAATGTGATCAACATAGAACAATTAGTATAATGAGTCACATCACAAAGATTTAGCTACGAATTATTATGCAAAGAGTGAGGAAGAAAATACAACCTGAAATAGGGGAAGAACAATGTGGGTTTGTAGAAGGAAAGGGTACAGTAAATGCTGTGTATATGTTTGCGAACAGTTATAGAACGTGCTATAGAAGTAAACAAGGATATACACCTTTGCTTTACTACTTTTGATTGCTTTACTACCTTTGACTACACAAAGGCTTTTGATAGAGTTAGACATGTCAACATGGTGGATATGCTTGCAGATCTACAAATTGATGAGAAAGACATTAGACTTAAAAACATATATTGGAAACAACAAGCTGCCATAAGGATTGATAATGAAGTGGGACAATATCAACCTATTAAGAGAGGTGTTAGGCAGGGATGTGTAATGTCTCCAGATCTTTTTTCCCTCTAAAGTGAAAAAATTTTCAGGAATGTAGAAGATATAAATGGAATCAGCATTGGAGGACGAAACATCAATAATATTAGATATGCAGATGATACATTATTGATTGCAGACAATGCACACGATCTACAACAATTAGTAGACGCAGTTGTTGTACACAGTGAGCAGTTGGGGTTGGAATTAAACTGTAAGAAGACACAGGTTATGGTCGTCACTAGGAAGAACGTAGTACCACAATGTAATATACAAGTAAATGGGAATATTCTTCAACAAGTGAATCAGTACAATTATCTCGGAACAGTCATAACATCTGATGGGAGATGCCTTGAAGAGAATCGCCATGGCGAAAGTAGCCTTTAGCAAGATGAAAAACATTCTGACCAATAAAAAGATGTCAATTGAAACTAGAAAAAGAGTGTTGAGGGGATACATAGAGCCTGTTCTTTTGTATGGATGTGAAACTTGGACAATGTGCAGTCAAGCTGAAAAACATCTGATGGCTGCAGAAATGTGGTTTCTGAGGAAAATGCAAAGAATACCATGGACAGACAGAAAAACCAATGACCAAGTACTACAGGAGACAATAGAGAAATTAGACGTAGACAGTCAACATTTTTTGGACATGTTATGAGAAGAAATGGACTGGAGAACTTAGTGACAACTGGCAAGATCGAAGGGAACAGACCAAGAGGAAGACAGAGAGGAAAATACCTGGATGGCTTGGCCACGTGGCATGGACGAGACAGGAACACTGAGCTAATCCACGACTTTGGTGATCGAGTGAAATGGCGTGTCATGACCGCCCACGCTTTCCGGCATTGCACATGATTGATAGATTGATTGATGTACTTATTTTTTTCATAATTGTTCTACAATAAAAGCATAGTGAGACTTTACTAAATACCACACACACACACACACACACACACACACTCACACACACACACACACACACACACACACATCTATGTAGAATACCAAAGGACATCTTTTTTGGTGAATTACAGATGGGTAAGAGATCTCAGGGTCGGCCTCTACTACGATACAAAGATGTGTGTAAGCGGGACATGATTGATACAGGCATTGATAATGCACATTGGGAGCAAGTCGCCACTGAACGTGTTGCATGGAGGGCAAACATCAGAAATGGAATAAAGACAAAGGAGAAAATTATTGCAGATAAGTCACACACCGAGCATGTTAGACGTAAGATGGTGCATGATGGTGGAAATGACCACGTGTTCACATGCACCCACTGTGAATGCACATTTACAGAGCAAATTGGCCTTATCAGTCACATTCGCTACCGCTATATGTAAAAGTTATTATGCCTTTTTAAAGCACAAACTATCGTCTGTCAAGACGGCAAGGTACCAATGTAATGTATATTACAACCATGATGCAAAGATAGGTCGGACAAGAGTTAATACATATACAGAAGATAAATGAATAAAGTGACAGAACAAGGCAGGAGTAGAACTTAGGCTCATTCAGTAGAATTTATTACGGCTCAGTACAGGCAATGACCACGAGCCTGTGTCATGAGCGTTCACAGAATCACGAAGACGGCCCACGTAATTACATGCAAGTAAATGCAGTGTTAGGCCGAACACGTCACTCGTGGCCAGGGCACCGAAGAACTAAAATCAGCCGTTTCTACACTCACTTCCACCTATGTAATAGAGTGTTTCCCATATAAGTTCACCTAACTTACTCTCTGCCGGCTTCGTGGCTTAGAGGTTATGACTTTTCTCCGTAATCTCGTATACTCTCGTCAGGTAACGTGATGACTGTTCAAATCAGCAGTGATTCGAATCGCATCGGTGACGTACGGGGTATGTGAGCCGGCCGCTCAGAAAGAAATGGCAAACTACTGAGCGTAATCTTGCCAAGAGATCAACATACAGCTGAAAGATGCTGGTGTTGACAGCTAAGTCCTGTAAAGGATATGCTAAAAAAAAAAAAACTTACTCTCTCCCTTTCTATTTAATTAATTGCGTCTTGTCTGAAGGGCTTCAGTCGCACATTTCTGTCGAATATTTAAAAAGCCTTCCCTGCAACTGTCTGGGGAAGAAGTGTCCTAAGCCATGTCTGTCCTCATGCAGACATCACGCAGACAAGGTGATCAGATGCCATTCCACTCTCCAAGTGGTTTTACAACATATTGGTACTCATTAAAAGTGTCAGTCCAAATAATCAACGTTAATTTGGACGCTATCAATTGATTGTTTGCTTTTCGGAATTACTCCTAAGTAGTTAGTCTCCCCATTGTGTGTGTTGGACGACTCTAAAGATCTATCATGTATGTGAATAGGCCACACACTCGCATGTCATGGATAATGTTGAATTTCTACAAATTATCATGTACTACAATCAGAAAACAAAGTCGCGAATGAAAGAAGAAAAAGAAAACAAATTTAACAGTGAAATATTAAAGGTAATATAGCTGGAACCATGAGAACAAAGAAAATCCACACGTTTGAAGTTTGGAACTGAAAACAAAATGCAAAACAGAAACTTTAAAGGGATCAAAATAATATGTTTGTGAATAGGCCATTCCGTCACAGGACTTAAGTCGTTAAGTCAGACAGAACAAGATGTTAAAATCTTCCCAAGTCGTCTGAGGATTGTTCCAATTCCAATTCCAATTTTCGAAGAAAACAAATCCCAAATGCGGTATCGTCTACCTGCTTCCTCAGCGTCGGTTATTGTTGAGATCCGTGGTTGTGTGGATTTTATTGGTTCCGCTCTGTTTTTCGGATAAAGTTTTTTTGTGCTGTCTGGTTATTTTCTTCTGTCTTATGCTGTGTTGTTCTCACCGGGGATGGTTCCGGTCACGTTCAGTGACTCGATATTGGCAAAGGCAGAGAATTTAAGTGCAGTCTCAAGTTGTTTCCCCAGTCAGCTGCCCGTCCTCCTCTACGTTCGCTTTCTTACTTTCGTCATCGGTGTATGGGTTGGTGTGACCACAAGACGACCAAGTCTCCCTGTCGTCCCCGTTCACGAGCCCTTCTGTAAGAGCCAACTCGCCATCCTACTACTCATCCCGCCACTCAGCGTTTGTGTGTGTGTGTGTGTGTGTGTGTGTGTGTGTGTGTGTGTATGTGTGTGTGTGGATTACATTCAGGAAGAGGATTGTAGGCAATACCACGCTGTTATATATTCTGTTTGTCCATGAGGTGATTTCCCTCTTTAACTCCTCTTTTCACGTGGGATAATTATTTATGTCCAGTCTCCTATTAACTCCACCTATTGTTTTTTTTTACATTGGACAGGTTACCATGACGTATTAAGTTGATAATTCTTTTACCCCCCCCCCCCCCCCGCCCCTTCCGTTCCTCGTGGACTGTAATTTCATCTGTCAATCAAATTAACTGACGCCCCACCACGTGTCTGAAACAATGCTTCGTTTCGCTTCTCAGAGAATGTACGTGACGTTACGTCATGCAAAATTTTAATTGGTTGTTACTTTCTCACTTTCCCCATGTTCTGGAATCCACACATTTTTTATCTCAATTTGACAAGAAAGTGTCAGATATGTGTTCATGCTTTACTGCAGTGTGTCTCACTGTACTGCAGTGAGATGTTTAGCCTGTGTTCCTATTCCGACAGTGGGTGTGTAAACTCACACGTCAGTCTCCCGCTGACTGGCTCCGCGATGTCTGGTGGATCAGAACATCAATGTCGAGGTTCGTCAGATATATGAACTAGTCAGTGCTTTGATCTATGAGCAATTTTGCGTTATAAAAATGACATCGCTGGATCTCGGTGACTGTATTTTTTTTCTGTTGTTTTTATTCCTTGTTAGTTTTCATCTGTTTCTTGTGGGCTCTGTAATTCCTTTGTTATGGCATTACAGATCCATTTTGCCTGTGCCCAGGCGTCTCGTCACAACGCATAACAAACATTAATCTCAGAAAAAGAAGAAGGTACGGATTTCTATGTGTAATATATGTTCTGACAGTTACCAATAATACCCATTTGTCAATATTTGTCCATCAGCAATTGCGGAAGCAGACGCGCTCAGACAGCAAGATGTGCGTATTATTGTTGTCAGCGTCGGCAAAGTGAACCAGGTTGAGTGTATAGGGATCGCTGGCACCGAGAAAAATGTCTTCAACGTGAAGAACTTCGCCGGGCTGGATGCTATCAAAATTCAGATCACTCAACGTGTGTGTGAAGGTAAACAGTTCTTTTTTTCTGGTAATGTAATTAACACCGTTCTAAATGATAACTTCAAATTGATTGTTGAGTGATTGTCCTTGTAGTATTTGCGCTTACAATTCATCAGATGCAGCATGGCCAAGTGACATTGGTATATAAATTAGCAGCGGATGTGTTAAATTTATAAATTGTTCTGGACCACTGGAAGCGTTGGTCATTGAGAGGAAACGAGGAGTCCGAGAAGCAGCTATCTCTATACAATATTTGAACACTCTGACATGGCCATAGACTGGTAGCACCTCTGATGCTTTGCACGAGCTGCCTTTTCAGACAATGGATCCTTAGTTAGTTGTATATTCTTTAGAGGACATTGTAATCAACACCAGCACTTTTACTGTTGTGATCTTTTGCCAAGTTTACGTTCAGTTGTTTGTCATTGCTTTATGAACGACCGGCAACCATACTATTTCGTAAAAACCAAGGCAACGCGGTCTGCTGCCAAATCTCGCGCAGCTGTGTTTTCAACTCGCGTATGTGGGATCACAAACAGCGTTGGTAACCCCTAGGCCACTGAGCTGGCTGGATGAGGCAATGGACAGAGGATGTCAGTTGTGCACAACCTGACAGCAGTCAAGGGGAAACCACGATTTTTTGTATTGTCTAGTAAATCATGTCTCTGAGCAATGTGGATCTAAGTACATGATGTTGGCGATTGCAAGACTTGCAGAAGTATAATCGTCCAAGCGAGAATGTTAGGAACTTGATGACACACACACACACACACAAACACACACACACACATACACACACACGCGCGCGCGCGCACTCACTCACAAACACATTACCATATAGTAAAATAATTGGGTAAGGAACAATGACTGGACCAATACAATATTGATCAAACACACACACAAACACATACATACATACGTACACGTAGCTATCAATGCGAACAGAATGTGAACTAAAGACAGCAATATCGCTGACACAAATATGATATGGAACGATCAGACAACCCCAGGGCTGAAATAACAGATGACCATGACCTAGATAGCGGTGATGGGCGGCGTGCTGGAGGCTTGCCCGTTGACCCGGTAACCTTGAGAGTGAATCTGCATGGACATGAATGTTAAATATGTACTGGGTGTCTATGGCTCTAGCCTGAAATAATAACCAGGATACATGCAGGGAGGCGAAGGCGGTCGGCCTGGAATTGAGCACAGGATCCCCCAGGATGTGCAGATAGATATAATAACAGATTTGTATCTATATATTCTTGTCTATACACAAGGACGGCGAGCGTGTATGGATATTCATCCTGTCTAATGCGATCAGTAATCAAAGCGCGTCCTCTGAAGAACTGAAGAGTATAAGGTATGTCGCCAGGGTCTTACCGCCATACAAAGAAGATCTCAGCTGCCCCTATCTAGTACTATTGGACATGAAAAATGCTAGAGTGCCTCAAACACAGATCACAACATTCAGAGAAAGATGTATTGCAACACACAAGAGAGCCTCAAACACAGATAACGACATTCAGAGAAAGATGTGCAGCAACACACAAGGGTTCGGAACACGCCGGACAGGTTAATCAGACGTGGGACAAGTTATGTTAATAAAATACACGTCGGTCCTGTTAGTGCATGCACAACATGCGAGCACGGGTTCAACATAATCATCAACAGCAATCAATTCAAAGCCATGTATCAACAGAAGCAGGTTGTGGGAACTGAAATAAAAAAAACACTCCGCAAGGGTCTAGAGAGAACAGTAATGGAGGGCGTGGTCTAGAGAAATCATCACTGCAGGGCGTGGTCTAGAGAAAACAAAACTGGAAGGAGTGGTCTAGAGAGTAAAAAACTAGAGGGTGTGGTCTAGAGAAATCAGTACTGGAGGGCGTGGTCTAGAGAGAACAGTATTGGATGGCGTGATCTAGAGAAATCAGTACTGGAGGGCGTGGTCTAGAGAGAACAGTACTGGAGGAGGTGGCCTAAAGAAATGAGTACTGGAGGGCGTGGTCTAGAGCAATCAGTGGGTGGGGAATATGTGGTCGATGGAGATGTGGCTGGGGGATGGGTGGTTTGAGGTGTGGGTGGGGAGAGAATGTGTGGGTTAGGATGTGGATGGGCGTGGGATGTGTGGGTTAGTGGGGGAATGTTTGTGGGTGGCGAGTGTGTTTTGGTTGGGGGGATCAGATGAGGGTAGTGTGTGTGGGTGGGGGATGTGCGCGAGGGGGATGGGTCGGTTGGTGGGGTATGTATGTGTCCCTGGTGTGCGTGTGTGGGTAGGTGGGGGTGTGTGTGTGGGTGGGAGTGATGTATGGATAAGTGGGAGATGGGCCTCATAACATGGTAATTAAGCCTTGTTTATGTTTACAACATTAATTTCACAATGTTTATTTTTCTTCCTATGTAAATGTATAATGCTCTTGATGAACGAAAGACGAGTGATTGGAATGGCCGAATGTAAGACGGGCCTGCGCGCCCAATTTGTGACCCTAATAAAGTTGATTTGATTTGATTTGATTTGATTTCAGTACTGGAGGGCGTGATCTAGAGAACAGTACTGGAGGGCGTTTTCTAGACAGAACAGTACTGGAGGGCGTGGTCTAGAGAAATAAGTAATGGAGGGCGTGGTCTAGAGAGAACAGTACTGGAGGGCGTGGTCTGGAGAGAACAGTACTGGAGTGCGGGGTCTAGAGAGAACAGTACTAATGGGCATAGTCTAGAGAGAATAGTACTGGAGGGCGTGGTCTAGAGAAAACAGAACTGGTAAGCGTGGTCTAGAGAGAACAGTACTGGAGGGCGGGGTCTAAAGAAAACAGAACTGGAGGGCGTGGTCAAGAGAGAACAGAACAGGGGACGTGGTCTAGAGAGAACTGTAGTGGAGAACGTGGTGCCTGAAGAAAAGGGCAAGAGTCAGCCTGCACGAAGGTGAAATAGACACGGGGTAAGAACATACACGGGGCAAGAACATACACAAGGCAAGAACATACACGGGGCAAGAACTTACACGGGAAAAGAACATACACGGGGCAAGAACATACACGGGGCAGATGGACTGGCAGGAACCGAGAGTATGACTGGGGTTTCATAATAGCAGATAGATTATGTATTTGAGG
>JACEFZ010008275.1:232500-240000 GCA_014155875.1 Cepaea nemoralis
ATCCACTCACACATCCCCAAACAATACACACACATTCCCACCAACTGACATCTCCCTATCCCGACACACACACACATCTCCCTAACCACCTACACATCCCTAATCCACTCACACACACTCCACCACCCACACATACATCCTATGCCCTAACCCAATCCCCAACCACACACACCCCCACCCGCACATCACATACATCCTCTACTACGCAATATTCCTAACCCACACGCCGCACACATATCATTCACCAACACATCCCACACCTACATACCACCATGCATCCCCACATACACACCACACACATATCCCCCACCCACATACCACAAAATATTCCCACCCAAACCCACACAGATACCCTTACCCATCCATCCCACATACCCCCACCCACACACGCACACCCCACACACACAATATCCCCAACCAACACACCACGCACCTCTCCCCACACACACACATGCATTTCCCACCCATCCACCAACACAAACTCACTAACGCACACATCCTCCACTGCGCACCCACACACCCCCACCCTCCCATCACCAACCAAACATCTCTCGATCACAATACCCCTACCCACACACATCCTCCACCCACTCACGAATCCCACCCCGACACATACACATCCCTCACCCACCTACACAATCCTAAGCCACTTACAAACCCCCATCCACACATTCTCCATCCACGCACACATCTCCCACCACACACCCCCACCACCCACACATACTTCTCCCAACCACCACACACAGTGACGGAGTCACCGAGTGACAGATATGTACAAATACTGACGGAGTGACTGAGTGACAGATATGTACACATACTGAAGGAATGACTGAGTGACAGATATTAAAAAAACTGACGGACTGACTGAGTGACAGATATGCATACATATAGAGACCGAGACAGAGAGACCGAGAGATACATGGATAGATGCATGGACGGAGGGACGTACGAACGGATCGGCAGACAAACAGTTAGTTAAGACAAGCAGAGAGAATATTCATTTCTGCCATATTCTACAGTTCAATGCACCGGAATAGTTGCTGTCGACATTGTGTTTGTTATCGACTCCTCTGGAAGTATCGGCCTTGACTTTTACTTGAAGAACTTTGAGTTTGTGATTAAGAGCATAATCAGCTTCACTCTGGGACCAAATGCAGCTCGCGTGGCTGTATGCACGTTTGGCACAAGTGTCAAGAAGATATTCTCCTTAACTGACGACAGAGACTTGATCTTCCAGGTGAGACTGTATAGCTGTGGTGAGTACGTGTATTAGGATGCTGTCTCTGGAGATTAAATCCTGTAACTGTACTTTCTTTGGAGATTATGTCTTGTAACTGTTTTGTCACCGGAGCTTAAATCCCGTAACTGTTCTGTCTCCAGAGATTAACATCTGTAACAGTCCTGTCTCTGGAGATTAAGTTAATTAACTGTTCTTTCTCTGGAGATTAAATCATTTAACTGTCCTTTCTCTGAAGATTAAATCCTTTAACTGTCCTTTCTCTAGATTTTGAGTCCTGTTACTGTCCTGTCCCTGGAGATTAAATCCTGTAACTGTTCTGTCTCTGGTGTTAAGTCCTGTAACTGGCCTGTCTCTGGAGATTAAGTCTTGTAACTGTCCTTTCCCTGGAGATTAAGTCCTGTAACTGCTTGCCTCTGGCGATTAACTCCTGTAACTGTCCTCTGTCGTCCAGACATTGGCTGGAGTCTGTTGACACTGACACACCAAAGTCCTCTAGAGAACACGTGACCCGCTCAGGTCTAATCTGTCAGCCGGTGCGTGTTGTGCTGAATGACCATCTGATAACATCTTGATATACGTCTTGGCGGATGTGACGTCTCATTAACCCGGCTTTCACCAGCTTCTAATCTAAGCACTTGGGAAGGGGAGTGGTGTAACACATTCCCCGTGGAAATGGCCGTTTGGTACCGGGCCATGAGGAAACTCTCTACACCAAGGCCACTTTCAGGGAGCAGTCATGAACGCCAGTACACCGGACTTGAGACCGACAATCTTCGGCAGGGTTCACGTGCAACACAAGCAACTGTTGTTCCTTCTGTTTTAACGGTGTAATGTAATAGCTTCAAGTGTATCTTCATCTTGTAATATTTTTAATCATTTAGCTACCGAGTGTAATGTGTGTTTTTTTTGTTTGTTTAACTTTCTAATGTAATATCCTCTAATTTACCTTAATTATTATATCTTGTAATTTAAATTCATCATGTAATATCTTTTCATTTAACTATGTAACGGTCTAATGTAATATCTTCTAATTTACGTGCCCATTGTAATAAGCTATAATGTACATGTCTAATGTAATATCTTCTAATTGACATGTCTAATGTAATAACTTCTAATTTATCTTAATCATGTAACATCATCGTCCATATCTTGATGTTATCTTCCCACTTGTATCCTTGTCTACCTCTTGCTCGCTTGCCTTCAACCTAACCTTTCAGTATGGTTTGCTTTAAGTAGTGAGTCTTTTAACGTGACCGAAATATTCCACTGGTCTTTTTGTTATTTCATTAACCAACTCTTTTCATTCCATTTTATTAATAGAACCGCTGTATT
Organism: Cepaea nemoralis; assembly: GCA_014155875.1. Classification (NCBI taxonomy): domain Eukaryota; kingdom Metazoa; phylum Mollusca; class Gastropoda; order Stylommatophora; family Helicidae; genus Cepaea; species Cepaea nemoralis. Next base: position 235,073 of record JACEFZ010008275.1, read on the forward strand.
TGGTTGGTTTTTGTTTTCATTAAATATGCCATATTCTTCCTTATACAAGGTCCACATCTCTAGAATCTCTAATCGACTTTCTAATTGTTTATTCATTGTCCAGGTTTACGCAACACGTAATAGTGTTGAATATAATACTATTTGATAATTTCCATTCTTATTGAGTCGTTAATCTCGCGAGATGCCAATATTCATTTCGCTGTATTGAAAACATTCTTCGCCATTCCTATTCTGGTGTTGATTTTTGTTTCACTTCTGCAATAATCTGTTTGTAAATGACCAGGATAGGAGAAACGTGTTACTTGTTCTAGTATCTCCCCGTTTACTGTGATGTTCATTGATGGCCTGTCCGTTCCATTGCTAATTATCATAGTTTTCGGTTTTCTTGGTTATTATTATCTCAGCCACATTCCGCACTATGTCTGTTTACAAGCTCAGCTGGTGTTGTGACTCGTGCTCTCTTTCTGCTTGTAACACGGTATCATCAGCATACATAATCTTGTTTATGATTCTTCCATTGATGTTGAGTCCAGACAGTTCGACTTGTTTAATAATTCTTCTTGTGTATAAGTTGATGAGGCTTAGGGGCAACACGCATCTCTGCAGTAGTCTTCTTTTTAACTTTATCGGCGACAACAAGTTACTAGTAAGTCTGATGTATGTTCTGTCTGCTCCTATACAATGAAATCTTCTAATTAATCGTTTGCTTTGTACTCTGTCAAAAACGATAACTTTGACTGCATAACTACAATAGATGGGAACTGTTTAATACAGTCAGAAGGACATTGGCCATAGAAATGCAGAGGTTACAGTATTACAAGTGAGACACACATCACGTGGTCATCACTAAACAGGAAAATAGCGACTTTTGACTGGATGATCTAAAGTGTGACACTTGACTGGATTATCTATACTGTGACATTTGAATGGATGATGTAAACTGCGACTTTTGACTTTATGATCTAAACTGCGCCTTTTGACTGGACGATCTAAACTGCGAATTTTGACTTTATGATCTAAACTGCGACTTTTGACTTTATGATCTAAACTGAGACATTTGACTGGATAATCCAAACTGCGAATACAACTGTCTCATACAGAGTGTCATGTCCCAGAAACGGAATGACCGTGACTGCAGTACACGCTGCAGAAAGACAAACAATGGAAGACCTGGTTCCCCGGAAACAGAGAGCAGGTGTCCATCAGCACAAAGGTCAACACGGACATTACAGAGACCTAATTATACATGGTATACATGGTGCATATCCATCACCACAGAGGTCAACTCCGACACTACAGACACCTAACTATACATGGATCATTAACATCATTGACATCAATGACATAATTGACACCATTGATATAATTGACATCATTTAATCATTGACATCATTAACATAATTAATATCATTAACATCATTGTCATCATTGACATCAGGCTGCTGGTTGGATGTATACAATATGCAATTTGATGTGCGCTGTCTATTTTAACTCAAGTCTGCAGTCTGCTTTGATTCACTGCCTTGCTCGTCTTGATACTGACAATTGTCTTGAGCCATGTCATTACATTAGGATCCAGCTGATCCATTGTCCAGCATCGCTTAGTTGCAAGTATCTAAACACACATCTCATCAAACGAGCACTTATGGAGTGATGGATTCGATATGCAATGAGGATGATCTATCGATTAGCTAACTAACTAATTAACTAACTAACTAACTAACTACCTACCTACCTAACTAACTACCTATCTACCTACCTACCTACCTAACTAACTAACTAACTAACTAACTAACTAGACCTGATTGCTCAATGCCGACACCCGCACAACACGGCCCCTGTCAGTAAACAAGACTTAAGATGGTGTTGAACTATTTCAGAAACTGATGAATGTATCCTACCAGAGCAGCACTACAAACACACACCTGGGGCTCTACAAGGCACTGGAACTTCTCAGTGTGGAGAATGGTGGGAGACACGGGGCCAAGAAAACCGTGGTTTTAGTCACTGACGGTCTGTCCACACAACCACATAAAAGTGAGAGCATATTAAATTGTAGTTGTTGTGTTTATAGTAGTAGTAACAGTAGTAGTAGTAGTAGTAGTAGTAGTAGTAGTAGTAGTAGTAGTAGTAGTAGTAGTAGTAGTAGTAGTAGTAGTAGTAGTAGTAGTAGTAGTAGTAGTAGTAGTAGTAGTTAGTGAGTGAGTGGCACCTTGCAGTCTGGACAGACCAAAGTATGTGGTTTGGAATTTGGCCAAAATCCCATCTCACAATGCCTGGGCACGTACACCTGTCAGTCGCAAGTGTCTGGACGACCTGTGTGAGCGTGTACTACAGTCAGATTGTATCAGTCGCAAGTGTCTGGACGACCTGTGTGAGCTTGTACTACAGTCAGATTCTACGCTTGACTCCTGCGGATCCCGCGACCAACGGGAATAGGCCCGCTGGAGATATTGATTGTCTGCTGCGAGCAAATCTTCCCGCCTGCCACTGTGCAGACCTCGAGACCAACGAGAGTAGGCCCGCCGGAGATATTGATCGTCTGTTGCGGACAAACCTCCACGACTGAATAAGTAACGAAACGTTTAGAGTAGCGGTATTTCAATTGCGCTTGCGCTCCCACCTATGCTACACCCTTCATGTGTCTTCACAAAGTCCGACTAGAGTCAAGCTCAACAGGGTCTTATTTCCCCGCACCAAGCCCGTAGTAGTATTATTATTATTATTATTATTATTAGTAGTAGTAGTAGTAGTAGTAGTAGTAGTAGTAGTAGTAGTAGTAGTAGTAGTAATAGTAGTAGTTACAACGGTATTAATAATAGAAATAGTAGTAGTACTAGTAGTAGTACTACTACTACTAGTAGTAGTAGTAGTAGTAGTAGTAGTAGTAGTAGTAGTAGTAGTAGTAGTAGTAGTAGTAGTAGTAGTAGTAGTAGTAGTAGTAGGAGTAGTAGTAGTAGTAGTAGTAGTAGTAGTTACAGCGGTATTAATAGTAGAACTATTAGTAGTAGTAGTAATAGTAGGTAGTAGTAGTAGTAGTAGTAGTAGTAGTAGTAGTAGTAGTAGTAGTAGTAGTAGTAGTAGTAGTAGTAGTAGTAGCAGTAGCAGTAGTAGTAGTAGTAGTAGTAGTAGTAGTAGTAGTAGTAGTAGTAGTAGTGGTAATAGAAGTAGTAGTAGTAGTAGTAGTAGTAGTAGTAGTAGTAGTAGTAGTAGTAGTAGCAGTAGCAGTAGTAGTAGTAATAGTAGTAGTAGTAGTAGTAGTAGTAGTAGTAGTAGTAGTAGTAGTAGTAGTAGTAGTAGTAGTAGTAGTAGTAGTAGTAGTAGTAGTAGTAGTAGTAGTAGTAGTAGTAGTAGTAGTAGTAGTAGTTACAGCGGTATTAATAGTAGAACTATTAGTAGTAGTAGTAATAGTAGGTAGTAGTAGTAGTAGTAGTAGTAGTAGTAGTAGTAGTAGTAGTAGTAGTAGTAGTAGTAGTAGTAGTAGCAGTAGCAGCAGTAGTAGTAGTAGTAGTAGTAGTAGTAGTAGTGTAGTAGTAGTAGTAGTGGTAATAGAAGTAGTAGTAGTAGTAGTAGTAGTAGTAGTAGTAGTAGTAGTAGTAGTAGTAGTAGTAGTAGTAGTAGTAGTTGTTGTTGTTGTTGTTGTTGTGTTTGTTGTTGTTGAGTGAATTGTAGTAGTATGAGAGCTGTGCTGTCTTCAACCATGTTCGAGGAATGTGTACATCTGATTAAACTGGATGTAACCATTCTTGAGTAAACATACAACCACCAGTGTGTCAGAAATATAAACAAGTTAACAATACTTGTTGTATCTTGTGTCAGCAATATCAACGAGTCAATAGTACTTAAAGTAACTTGTGTCAGTAATATCAACAAGTCAATAGTACTTACAGTACCTTGTGTCAGTAATATCAACAAGACGACAATACTAGCCGTACCCTGTGTCAGTAATGCTGGCGAAGCGGGAGTGTGGTGGATTCCTCGCCGTCACAGTGGTCATAAGTTCGAACACACATCAATGCTATATTTATGAAACAGACGTAGACTTTCAGGTCGAGCCAGCCTCAAATCGTGACCAGAATATGCCATGGGGAGTGAAGGCGACATTCGTGATACAGGCCCCATCAGCCAACATGTGCCCAGTTGTCGTTCACAATATGAGAATAAAACCGTATGCCCAACGCGCTTGGTGACATCAAAATATGAGAATGAAACCATATGCCCAGCGCGCTTGGTGACATCAAAATATGAGAATAAAACCGAATGCCCATAGCGCTTGGTGACATCAACGTGTGAGAGCAAAACTGAATGTTCAACGAGCTTGGTGACATCAATTTATGAGAATATAACCATATGCCCAACGCGCTTGGTGACATCAAAATATGAGAATATAACCGTATGAGCAACGCGCTTAGTTACATCAAAATATGAGAATATAATCGTATGTCCAACGCGCTTGGTGACATCAACATATGAGAATATAACCGTATGAGCAACGCGCTTGGTGACATCAAAATATGAGAATAAAACCGAATGCCCAGAGCGCTTGGTGACATCAACTACATTCCGTTATTCTTGTGGGTACAGACAATTATGAAATAATTACACGGTTTAATGTTCACATTAAACAAAATGAATAATACATATTCTCAGGATAATGACAAACAAAATGGTTTACTTGGTACAAGTTAACAGTAACATGGCAAATAAAGAGAACAATTATAAAATGAAAAAGCATGCTTTGTTCTTTGTAGCGAAATATAATAGAGATCAAATAGACGCCAGGATATTGGGTGAAACGCGCTCAACTCTATATGCATTGGGAAACTTCACGATATTGACAAATGATAGAAAAGCAACACTGAAACATCACCACCTCTACACAGTATGAGAATGCCAAGGTTTCCTCTGTGGCAACACTAAAACATCAC
>JACEFZ010008275.1:245000-273087 GCA_014155875.1 Cepaea nemoralis
GCTTAAATATGCTTATCAGACCGAAGTTACGTGGCGTTTTAGTAGTTGTATTTACAACTCGCCCTTCTCATAGTACCCGAAATGGTACCCAGACAAATAACCCCTATATAAAAGAGGGTTAACAAGACCGAAGTCTTGGCTAAATAAGTACACCTTCAAATCTTGATCTGTGTGTGTATTTCTATACACTTTTACTCCCGTATGTTATATAATGCTAAATATGTAGTTACCTTGTTCTTTTATCCCCCTCAGACTACATGTGTCCCTGTTGGCTTGTTAGTGTGTTAACTAATAAGTTGATGTTTCTAATAAAGTGACTGTATTTTAAATTGATAGTGTTGAGTTTTGAGGTTTGTGTAACGTGCGTGTTGAATGTGTGGTGTATTTCCAAGCGTCACGAGTTGGGATAACCTCAATCATGAAATACTGCACTGTGTGCACTACATGATTAGGCATTCCAAGTAGTGGTGCTTAGATGTATCCTAACTGCTAAGCTAAGTATATTAAATTAACTGCTACATTAAACTCACTACTAAACTAAGTTCTACACATGTATTGACAAATTAGACAAGTCATGCACTTTTACATGGAAGACGCAGACAAATTACAATGAATACGTTTTGCGTACAATTTGTCCGCCAAGTGTATCGTTCTCTCATTTAATCCTTTCACGCAGTCATTCACTCATCTGTCATTCCAAATAGTAATTGGCTAAAATATATACTTAAAGTTGAGGTAAGCGTTATAGCCCTTAGAAAAAATGGGCTAGGCGATATTTGCCCTTTAAGAAAATACGTACTTTTTGTACGAGGAATGAAAAATGCGTTATAATTTAACTAGAGACACTTGTATAGGACGGTTATTTAGCCTATGAATGGTACCGTCTGTAATATTAAAGTAGAATATGTACAAGTTACAGGATAACACAATTTATATACATCATTAATGGAAATATAATACATATTTAATAGTAAACTAATTAATTACATAACTCCAACGATGATGTGCGCGTTGACGTCCCTTCGTTCGTGTGTTATGCCATGAATGTTAAAGTTAGTATGGCTGTCTCTTGAGTGTTGTCGTCGATGTTGTTCTGTTTCGGCTGTTTGCAAAGGTTCGTAGCAACAGCAAGTATGGATTGCTCTCACCGTCCCGTATGAAATATTACAGTGTTCAGAGTCAGTTCAATGGTTGATATCATTGGTTAAAACAAGCACAGTTACTGTTTCTTGCTGGAATCGTTCTAGAGCTTAGGCATTTGATGGTATAGTTCTTACAATATAGCTCTTCACGTATGTTTATGGGTGTCGTAATTAACCTAATCACTGAGAGTACTCTAGCAGGTGTAGAGTCACACTGTTATATGTAACGGACTAAAAGTATCACAGTTTATAGTGTGGCTACTGGCCAATGTGATAAGAGTCATTCTACTGGCGCATTTGTCTGCCGTGATAAAAGGTCAGCCACTATGTTATCGGTGCCCTTGATATGGCGAATTTCGAAGTCAAAGTCCTGAAGTAGAAGACACCATCTTTGTAACCTGTTGTTTTTGGGCGACCCATGGTTAAGGACTAATAATGGCGAACTGTCGGTGAGGACCACAAAGTGGCCACTGCGCCAACTGTACACTTTATACAATAAATGTTCTATATCCTAGCGAACAGTGTATTGTTGCCTGTATGAACCCGAACCATTATTTAGATCAGAGTAAGATGATGACAGGCTTTTTGGGGGCTCCCGGACGAGCCCCCAAAAGCCTGTCATCATCTTACTCTGATCTAAATAATGGTTCGGGTTCATACAGGCAACAATACACTGTTCGCTAGGATATAGAACATTTATTGTATAAAGTGTACAGTTGGCGCAGTGGGTAAACAGACCCGCGCTCTCTTATATTACATATCACAGATAGTTAAACATCAAACATATAGTTGTCATACAACAATCTAGCACACTATCTAGCCTAAGTATATCTATGAATATCTATGAGTCCCTCTCAGGCAGGCCTTGTTGTCTCTCTCCAGGCCGTTTGTCCTCTGCCCGTCTCCGCGTGTTCTAACTCGACACGGACGGTAACTCTGTCCGAGTTCCTCGTGGACCCCGCATTAGGCGGGCCACATCAGTGTCCACGGAATCATGGACTAGGTGACCAACTCTTTCGAGAAGGTTCTAGATTACTCGGGTCCTGCGCGACTCAATGGTGTCCCTTGGGCTGGAGTTGCAACCCCCTACTATATGTGAAAGTGAGGCGGTGACTTTTTTTCTGTCGTGTTATTGCGTTTGTGTGTTGTGTGTTTTGTTGCACATTTAAAGGTTCGGTACTCGGTAGTTTGGTAGCATCCTCAATTCGAGGTTTTAATTCGGTCGTATCGTTCCTAGATTCGACCGCCCCTGCATTGTACACCTTGGTGAATTCTTTCTGAATTACCTCAGTGGTTGTCTCACTTGGTATTTTGGCAGCTTGAGACAAGCAAGAATGGTGTTTCTCTTTTGCGTCGCTATTCGTGTGGTGGATACCGTGTTTTTTGCTCCCACTTTTTGATTTCTCTTTCAGAGCATGGATGTATGTTGGGTAAATTACCAAGTATAATATCCGCGACTGGATTTTCAAGGACAGCACACAATATTTGTCCAGATATGAACGGTGTTTGAATTTCGACCAAAGCAAGGGGGTATTTCTCTATCGTACCTGAGAATGTGCGACATGTCACATGTTTGTCTGTGTAGTCTTTAGTGTCTATTAATGTTTTCTTAACCCCACAGAGCGTTGCGCCGGAATCACGAATTAATGTGCACTTTTTGTTGTTAACAAACCCTGTAAAAAAAACTAGCTTGCCTGTAGATGACAAAGCAGCGTTAGCTGTTTCATTTGAAATAGGGATCGTGTGTCCACAATGTAGTGTTGTGTCAAGTTGGAACTTCGTACAGGTGTTGCACTTACTGTCTGTTATGGTGTTTATGATGTGTACAGCATTCCCAAGCTCGCTTTCATTGTCGTGTTGATTGTCACATTCATTCAGTGACTCAAGCTCTTCGTCAGACGACGTTTCTACTAATGCAGCATTGGCCTGTTTCAATAACTTTCGGCCCTCACAATTCCTATTATAGTGACCCCAGCTATTGCAGAAATAACATTTAATTGCTCTGTGGTAAGCCATGCGTTTAGCTGTTTGCTTCTCCACCATCTTTTTGAGGTGTTGAGGGTAGGTGGGTGCTTTGTTGCACATCCCGTAACTGTCGTGATGATAATTACAATATTGGCATTTTACTACTTTACCGACATTGGATCGTGGTTTAAATCTACTCTCTGTTTGTTTGGAGTATTTGGTGTTCACTACTGCAGCTGCTGTATCATTGTGACTTATGTTTAGCTGAAAAATATCCCTATTTGCTGTGAAAAATGCATTCCCCTTTGCCTCTATTTCCTGAATAGTCTTACAGTCCATTTGTTTTAAGAACTTGGCAAAAAGTGTGGGGATGGTGCTAACTATTTTATCTATAATAATAAGCTCCTTAAGTTTATCATGGCTATTGTTGGTTTTAGCCGAGTTAATCCATTTTGTGCATATGTCTTGGACTGTACTGACATAATCTATAAAGGTTTGGTTTGGTTGTGGAGATAATTTGGCAAATTGTTGTTGGTAACCTGCAGTGTCTAAAGAAAAATGTTGGAGAATGCGTTGTTTTAGGTACTCATAGTCTTTTCGCATTTCCTGTGGTATTGTCTCTATTACTTTCAGTGGTTCAAGAGCTAAGTTTCTCATTAGAATAAATGCCCAATCTGATTTAATGATTTTATGATGAGACATGAGACACTCAAAATTTTCTAAGTAGGCGGAGATGGAATCTCCAGAACAGAACGCCTTAACGAGTCCTTTGTACTTGTTATATTTTTGTTCTTCTTCTTTGCTTCTTAATTTATTTATTGATATTTCGGTGTTGGACTCCATTTCCATCTGTTTTAGTTTAATCTGTGTCTCGGCATTCAACTGGGCCTGTTTGGCGGCGGCCTCAAGCTCCATCTGTTTTTCCTGAGCCTGCAATTGTATTTTCTTCTCTTCAATTTGCAATTGCATTTTCTTTTCATCTGCTTGCATTTGCATTTGCAATTTCTTCTCTTCGGCCTCCATTTGCAATTTCTTTTCATCTGCTTGCATTTGCATTTGCAATTTCTTCTCTTCGGCCTCCATTTGTAGTTTCCTTTCCTCTCGTTCTATCGCTCTTTCTTCACGGGCAATGTTTTCTGCGTACGTTTTCTGTGCCCATTCTGACAGTTTCTCTTCTTTATAACCTAACTTTATTCCTTGCTCAATGCATTTATCTAAACTAGACATTTTGTGTTTTAATTGTTTGTACAATTTATAGAGTTAAATCCCTTAGAAAAATATGTTGTGTGGTCGAAAATTTGGTTAACTCCCCTAATTATTAATGTGTAAATCAAAATGCAAGGTTATGTTGGTGACAAGGTAATGAATATGCAAAGAAATCAATATGATACAAAATAATACATTGATGAAACATGAGAAGTACAGCTTAGAATTGCAATGGGTATGAGGTGAAACTTAGCTTTTAATTTAAGAACTCCTCGATGTTGTCTTGTACTCTCGTCACTGTTGGATAGGTTTCATAGGTTGGACGCGGCACTTGTTGCGGAACAATCTGCTTGTGGAGCGAGAAAACATTAGTCACTGTCACAAAAAAAAAATGTCAAAATAGTAACATGTCAAAAAAAAATTGTTTACAGAATCAAAATAATGAGGCACTGCGGAGGTAATGGTGAGACGTTGCCGAGGGACTCAGATTACCTCTATTTTATCGCTAGATAGCTACTAGTTTTATGTAAACTTGTAACGTTAACAATTTCTTTGATTTAAACAAATCAATGTGTTACCAAAAATCAATGTGATATGATTAAATAATTAATTTTACATGGCATTTAACAGGTTATTAAGAAAACATTCTATGCCAAAACCGGAAAACTAGCCCCCAAAAGCCTATGCCAAAACCGGAAAACTAGCCCCCAAAAAGCCTGTCATCATCTTACTCTGATCTAAATAACGGTTCGGGTTCATACAGGCAACAATACACTGTTCGCTAGGATATAGAACATTTATTGTATGAAGTGTACAGTTGGCGCAGTGGGTAAACAGACCCGCGCTCTCTTATATTACATATCACAGATAGTTAAACATCAAACATATAGTTGTCATACAACAATCTAGCACACTATCTAGCCTAAGTATATCTATGAATATCTATGAGTCCCTCTCAGGCAGGCCTTGTTGTCTCTCTCAAGTCCGTCTTTCCTCTGCCGGTCTCCGCGTGTCCTAACTCGACACGGGCGGTAACTCTGTCCGAGTTCCTCGTGGACCCTGCATTAGGCGGGCCACATCAGTGTCCACGGAATCATGGACTTGGTGACCAGCTCTTTCGAGAAGGTTCTAGATTACTTGGGTCCTGCGCGACTCAATGGTATCCCTTGGGCTGGAGTTGCAGCCCTCTACTATATATGAAAGTGAGGCGGTGACATCAACATATGCCATAAATAATATCAGTCATTTTACAAATGCCCTCAATAATAATAGCCAACATTTCCAAATGTTTCCTCCATAATATTAATTAAAATGTTCATTTACTTCCAAAATAATAGTTGTTAACATGTCCAGTATTTCCTAAATAACAATGATTAACTTGTCCAGTGCTTGCTTGCTTGCCTGTGTTCGCTGGCTGTGATCTCCAGCGTCAAGTCCTGTATGTCGGATGAAGACATCCTGTCGTTCAACACCAGGACCTGAGGTTTGTGCGAGTATCCGTTGTCCCATGTCTGGCTCAATGGTGTGCAGACTGGTGGTTCCTCGCCGTATAGGCAGATACTCTACGACTTCGGAGGAATCAACGATCCTACTGACTTCAGCCAGGACCCCAAAGGGACCTGTTGCACAGGACGTTGGCGAGGACGCGTCAATAGGTCTTGGCCAGAATGGAAACCTGGTGCCTTGGAAACACCTCTTATTAGTTAAAATTTCCATTTATTTCATATATACATTTGTGTCAATATTTCCGCATATTTCCACCATAATATCAGTCAATCTTTCCAACCAGCCCAAGAGGCAGCTGAGGCCTTGAAAAGTGAAGGCATCCAACTCATCACTCTTGGAGTAGGACCAGATGCTAACAAGGCAGAGCTGACAAGCGTGGCTTCAAAACCTGAGTATTGCTTCCCAGTCTCCAACTATGGTGTTCTCGTCTCGTTTGCCAACCCAGTGACAGCTGTCGCCTGCAACGGTAAGTGGGCCCCTGGTGTTCTCCAGAATGTCATTTGTCCGCCCAACCAGTCGTTCATCTTTTGGTCTTTTCTGATGACAGATAGGCCTGGCTTGAGTAATTGTTGTGTATGTGTCATGTAGCAGTATCAGTTGTTTCTGTCCGTTTCAACCGCAACGTTGACTCTGCCACTTGAGATTGTGTTTTTGTAAAGCTGCAAATTTACCTTTCCTTCACATATTCTAGACAACGACGTCATGAGTTGAGTAGACTAGTTCCTTTCCTTCACATATTCTAGTCTAGGACGTGATGAGATGAATAGAACTATTCCTGTCATTGCCGACTTCTCTTCATAGAATATTGTCATACCATTCTAAGACTATCCATGTCACGTGGCCGTGTTGACCCGGGAGACACCACGAGAGAAGCCATTATCCAGGAGACACCACGAGAGAAGCCATTATCCAGGAGACACCACGAGAGAAGCCATTATCCAGGAGACACCACGAGAGAAGCCATTATCCAGGAGACACCACGCGAGCTGCAATGATCAAGCAGACACCATGAGACCAGCAATGATCAAGCAAACACCACGCGAGCAGAAATGATCCAGGAGACACCATGAGACCAGCAATGGTCCAGGAGACACCATGAGACCAGCAATGATCGAGCAGACACCATGAGACCAGCAATGGTCCAGGGGACACCATGAGACTAGCAATGATCCAGCAGACACCATGAGAGCAGCAATGGTCCAGGGGACACCATGAGACCAGCAATGGTCCAGGAGACACCATGAGACCAGCAATGGTCCAGCAGACACCATGAGACCAGCAATGGTCCAGCAGACACCATGAGACCAGCAATGGTCCAGCAGACACCATGAGACCAGCAATGGTCCAGCAGACACCATGAGACCAGCAATGATCCAGGAGACATGACGCACTTGGCTCGCTCAGTGTTCCGACTGGACACAAGCACTCAACGAAGTGTCATGTAGACAACCGAAACAGGAAGGGACCGATAGGCAGACAGACGATGAGACAGACTGACCGACCGAACGACCCACCCACCGAACGTTTACATACTGTCTACCGATCTACCGACTGCCTGACCCTCGACCGACCAAGAGACAGACAGACAAACACACGTTTCCCAGATGAGGGAGCAGCTTATTGTGTTTCTGGATGCCTCATGCGATGCCACAGACTGTCCTACTTGTCCTTTTGTTAGTTATCACGTTTTTCATGTTTCTTTCTTTATCATGAACATGTTCCTAATATTTCATTTCAGAATCTTAAACAATGGATGAATCACCGAACCACGGGCAGTAGAATCGGTTAGAATTACTTAAACATGATCACAAGCAACAACGGGGACATTGCAGCCAATGCCCTCGTCGACACACTCCGATTCAACTATATGAACAACTCTCCAAGGAAAAACAAAATAAATAGATATATACATATATAGTTACATATTGTTTTCTGTTTCTTTGTTGTGGACTTGACAAGTGTGTGGAAGGATCTGTGTGTGTGTGTGTGTGATTATAACAATGATGATAGATCGGTAATGTGGCTATAAAGGGAATGCGGGGGTCAAGCGGCCAGAGGTCAATAACTCCGCAAGCCCACCAACTGACATAAAAACATGACAGGAGAACACAGGGTGTTGAGGGAGGCGGGGGAGCGTGCGGGGAGTAGATGAGCAAACAGTAACATGGGGAATATGTATAGACTATACCGCGGTGGGGCAACTGAAATCAAGGGTGTACACACAAAATATGGACAGTTGAAACAAAACGACAAATGTAGGGAAGAGAGAGAGAGAGAGAGAGAGAGAGAGAGAGAGAGAGAGAGAGAGAGAGAGAGAGAGAGAGAGAAGAGAGAGAGAGAGAGAGAGAGAGAGAGAGAGAAAGAGAGGGAGAGAGGGCGGGGGGCTTTATTTTTTAAGCCAAGGGCTTGGGCGACATCGGAAATGAATAAGTGCACAAATGGGAGGAAATCATGTCTGCCAGCTAATTCATGGGGACGCATCAGAATAGATGACACGGGCAGCAAGTGGCATCATAACATAGACAATTGTGTGACAACAGCATGAAGTGACACGAGGCATGGCCGTGACAACAGCATGAAGTGACACGAGACATGGCCCTGACAACAGCATGAAGTGACACGAGGCATGGCCCTGACAACAGCATGAAGTGACACGAGGCATGGCCCTGACAACAGCATGAAGTGACACGAGGCATGGCCCTGACAACAGCATGAAGTGACACGAGGCATGGCCCTTACAACAGCATGAAGTGACACGAGGCATGGTCCTGACAACAGCATGAATTGACACGAGGCATGGCCCTGACAACAGAGGAGAGTGATGCAAACATAACAATTAGCCCCCCCCCCCCCCCCCATGTCTTACGATCAACGATCGTGAGATGCGCTAGATCTGACAGCCGTGACCAGTAGGTCGGCCTCGCCGAAGTAGTCGGAACTGTTGAAATGTATGGACACCTGTTTATGGATGCCATTGCTGACATCCGCGAGGCGCTGCCTAAATCTGTCATATGCAGATGACAGTATAGATAACGTTGCGACTCATGCAGAAAACCCTCACGTATGTAAACCGTGGGGTACTTCAATTTTAATTCACCGCAACAGACGCCACGAGGCTATATTTAGCTTAAGCAGCTATATATAGCGTAGTTAGCAGCTATATAAAGCACTGGCGGGGGATCTCCGTTCAATTACAGTTTTTTTCAGTGCGTGTCATGGCGCGAAAAAGGAGCGACGAACGGTAACACCGTGTGTGTAGTACATCTTTACGTTGGTTTTCTGCAGTCATGAATTTTATTGAACTGACAGCAGCTGTCCACGACAAGCAGAGTAGTGTTGCATTTTTTGTAACCCTAACCCTAACCCTAACTCATGCATACAGCAGTATCATCCAGCAATGGGCCCTTTTCAGGGCCACTAGAAGAATGCCATAACGGAACGGGCCCTTTTCAGGGTCACAAATTAGCACACAATAACAGCCCCTAAGTGTGCACAAGAGTATACAACCACTGAAATATTCAGGTCAACTCACACACATAACTAAACCATTTGCTGCACACCGACAACGTTATTCCGGTCAAGGTCATGCACACCGAGATACAGCTCGAATAAGGGGACCCCAGGATATGACGTGTGTCCTGGAATTCAATTTGTTTGCGGTGAATTAAAATTGAAGTACCAACCGTGGTCTTAGAGAATGTCAGACTCGAGGTTTGACGGACATGTGGGTCGGTCTTACAACGAGGTCGAAGACAAGCTACCGTGCTAGGAAAAGACTCGGGAGGTTGGCGTTGACTGCTATAGACCAGAACAACCCTGAGGTCACGATCACGCCTTACGCCACCAGGGGGCTTCTGGGAAGACTTATGGATTTATCGGGTCTACCTGGAGAATCGATAGGTGCCTCAGGGGGATATTCTTAGCAGCAATATTAATGTTTGATGGGTGAGTGAAAGGACAGATTGATGTTACGTCGATTCTGTCTGGCCCTCGGCATGACCTATAGATTGTCAGCAAATCTCTGAGTGGCTGCAGACACGGAAAACCCCTGCAAGATGCCATGGACACAGTTAAGCGCCACAGGCTGATCAGGTGTAAATTGTGGATGGCTCAGGCAGATGACACAATCAGAGAAGTCTCGTGATTTAGAACATTTGGAGAGAAAAGGAGTCAGTGGAAAATTCAGACCTGTGCAGGGTCATAATAACATTAGATCGCAAATACAGGCATTAGCCAGCAAGCTTCACTGATTTATCAACGGCAATTCACGACCAGGTGATGTAATCATCTTGCACGGACGACTCTATGCTAAGAAGTAAAAGAAGTACCTTCGGCGTCTTTTCGAAGGTTGGTGAGCGGTGTTTTGTGCAGGAGAGCTTGGTATATGATACCCAACATCTAGTCTGCGAATGAACGTGAAGGCGGCCACGGCGGCGTTATGTTGGCTATAGGACAAACAACACCCAGCATGTCGTGGTTGTAGCGGGCACACTCAATATGATGAGAAAGGTCAAGACAGACATGCTTCGGGCAGAGTGACCGGCTTCTTTTCAACAATAAACAATAATAGAGAGCATCTGAAGGATTTGTTACCCAGAACATTCTAGAATGTGGGAAACCAGCAAGCTGACGGGTTGACTGGGTCTGTAACACGTAGTGGGGTATTGGTGCGTAAGGCAGTTGTGGTAGGGCCCCTTTGGAATCGTGCGTATAGTGCAGAAGACAGTTGGATCATAAAGGATTGTAAAGAATGGTGCTGCAGGGAGTGAGCACAGGATCAGGTCGATACTCAAAACTCAGAGGAAAGTCCAGACGGATACATAATCAGACAGCTACTGATGCCATTACGTAACTGTTGCATGTGAGTACGGAGCGCTTATGGGAATATCCTGAGTACTGTGATATCCATTCTTGTCTGAACTCAACACAATCCCGGCTTCTGAAGAAGACCGCTCTGTGTTTGGGACCTACATAAACAGAGCAGCACAAATAACGCGCTGCCCGGGAATCATTGGCACCTTGCCGTCTTGACAGACGATAGTTTGTAAGGGATGGAGTTATTGCCTCTCCATAGCACAAAGCCTGGGCTAAAATATAGAGATCATGTGTTCGCCCTTAAATACTGAATGACGAATTGATAATCCATATCATTGCTCTCGGGAATTCCCACACCAGTTATGTTCTACATCTTCAGAAGCCACCCAGGATGTCCGCCCGGGTTTCCCTATGCTCTGTTAGCAAAGCACAGACCCTGTTCTCCCTCCTCCCTCGCGAAGCCACACTGTCCAGATGTGGGTGCTCCATGTGTTCAGCTGCAATATCTAACCGATCCCAGAGAGCCTTCCCCACTTCACGTGTATGAGCAAGTAGCTCTCGGCTCAGAGGTGCGCCTCAGCCAGTCAACAAGTCTGTTCATAGCCTCACACACACCAGCCTGCCCCGGGCAGAACATCCACGATATCCCCCCCCTCCCCCTTCCTTCCCCAATCTCCGTCAGTTCGAGACATTCGACAATACATCCTGCATTGTTTTCTAAAAGAACATTGATGGGCGCTTATAAAATTGGTGCTAACAATGTAGATATTATATGATCTCTAGAACATAAAGACATTAGAGGATGATCTAGAACATGTTAGCACTAAAACCTATAGTGAACACACAGGGACTCGAACCCGCTGCCTCCAAATGATCACACTCGCTCACGTATAACTTTTGCCAGGGGCAGTCAGCATGGCTGAATGGATATGAACGCACGCTCTCAAACTTCCTATTCGCTGATACCGAGTTAGCGGGTCAAGTTTCTTAAAGTTGTATTTGTTTTCACAACACCCAGAATCTACAGCTTACTGAGATGTTCTTAAAGTCCTCTTTGTTTTTCACATCACTATTTAGAGGTTTATCATACTGAACCTGGGCATTGCACGGAGACAGGTTTTAATGAATTGTGGCGCCGTGTTTATAATTCTGGTTAGATAAAAATATTATAATCACCAACACAAAAACAAAAATAAAAAGAAAACAACAACACACACATTGATGTTTCATAATGTATTGGATTTCCTCATTTTCCTTCAACAAAATAGAGTCTTCACTTACAAAGATTATTTGTGTCCATCATTGTGTTTGTTAAACGTTTGTTGCAGATTCTAATAATTCTGGTTACACCAATTGAAATACAATCAACAAATGAGCTCAGATACAGATAATGATTCGTATTGATCGTTTTAAATGGTTTGCTAATTTTCCGAACAAAGAATAGAAAGGTGAAGAAGAAAGGTTCTTCCAACAATAACGCACGCACGAAGACACTACTACAAAGACTATGTTCTCCGGTGTGTTGACAATGTCAGCAGTGTTGTGTAGTGGCATTATTCTAGTCTAGAGCTCGCGGGAAATCAGGGCTCGCTGTGTCATCTGTCGTCATGGCAACGTCTTGTACTCTAACCGCCTACAAGGACATAAATTTAATAATCTTGAGAAAAACAAGAAACAATAAATATGCAAAAAACGCAAACGTATATTCACTTCTGTATGTTTGAGTGCATGCATTACCATACAAACACACACAAACACGCATGATACTGTATACTACAGTACATACATTAACATACATACATATACACACATACATACATTGTCCCCATCAACATGTTATATTTAGATGTAGTATATGTACACATGTATGTTTCACTTAGATGTAATACAGGTAGAGATGTATGTTTCACTTAGATGTAGCACATGCACATATTACATTTCACTTAGATATATAACTTGTACACATGTCTGTATAACGTATATTTCCACAGAGTTTGCTCAATGACTTATACTGTTATTGAAGCTCTTGCAAACAGTGCATCGATGTTCGTGAGTGTGAGTGTGTGTGTGTCTGTGTGTGAATGCGTGTGAGCAAGTTAGTGTGTGTATGTGTGTGTGTGTATCTGTGCGTGTATGAGTGTGAGTGAGTGTGTGTGTGTGAGTGTGTGTGTGTCTCTGACTGTGTGTGAGCGAGTGTTTGTATCTGTGAGAATGCGTGTGAGCGAGTTAGTGTGTGTATGTGTGTGCGTATCTGTGCTTCTATGAGTGTGAGTGTTTGTGGGTGTGTGTGTGTTTGTTCGTGTATGTGTGTTTGTATGTGAATGAGTGAGTATATGTGTCTGTGAGTATTAGAGTGAGTGATTGTGTGGCTGTGTTTGTGTGAGATTACGTGTGCGTATGTCTGTATGTGAATGAGCGTGAGTGAGTGAGTTTATGTGTAAGTGTGAGTGAGGGTGAGAGAGTGAGTTTGTGTGAGTGAGTGAGTTTGTGTGTGAGTGAGTGTGAGTGTGTGTATGTCTGTGTGTGAGTGAGTGTGAGTGAGTGTGTTTGTGAGAGAGCGTGAGTGTGAGTGAGTGTGTGTGAGTGAGTGTGTGCGTGTTTATGTGTGAGTGTATCTGTGTGTGTATAAGTGTGAGTGAGTGAGTTTGTGTGTGTGTGTGTGTGTGTGTGAGTGGTCATGTGACCTTGTATGTGTGTATACTCCCCACCCTGCACACATTTCCCGACAACAACATGGAACAAAAGTATCATCGCGACAATTTCCTGCCAAGGGTGGGAGATGTGATACGCCCATCACATCCTGTAGGCCTGGATGCGCGGAGGAATGGCTGGCCGATCTTGCCCTCAAATTAGCAGACGTCGACCCCGCCTCCGATCGTGCTCATTAGCGCCCTCGAGGTGGCAAAAACTGGACAACTACATCGTCATTTGTTCAAATATAATTGTCACTGCTCCATGGAGAAGCGGTTCCGAACGCAATTTGCGATCCAGCATACGTTTGAAAAACAGCTGCGGTCGTTTTAGCAGCAAACCGCCTTGGACTGATTCCATACAATGTTATGAGTGCCTGTCTTTCGGAAAACAGTAGCAAACTACTGAAAATAAACTTGCCAAGAATTTTTAAAAAATGTTGGGGTAGACTGCTATGCCATTTAAAGGACAGGCGACTAACCATTGTACCATACGCGCCTGTACACCAGGTGTATTATTCTCAAGCTCCAGCGGTTCCTCTCCTGTTTGTAATCTCCTACTGGGCCGAGGCCGTAAACTAACGCATGCTAACATGTGGGTACACGAGTTCCTGACACGAACGTCCTCAACCGACACCTACGACATGCAGGTTACACTGCTACAATGCCTTGTTTTCCAGCAACAGCAGGGCGCAATCCTCCACTAACTCAATATATTCATTGACAGAGCACATTATCTAACCATTGACATAACACAGTATCTATCCATTGACATAACACAGTATCTAGCCATTGACATAACACAGTATCTATCCATTGACATAACACAGTATCTAACCATTGACAGAACACAGTATACAGATATTGACAGAACACAGTATATAGACATTGACATAACATAGTATCTATCCATTGACATAACACAGTATCTAGCCATTGACAAAACACAGTATACAGACATTGACAGAACACAGTATATAGACATTGACATAACACAGTATCTATCCATTGATAGAACACAGTATCTAGCAACTGACAGAACAAAGTATCTAGACAACAGAACTCATTGACCAGCCATTGACAGAACACGGTATCCAGCCATTGACAGTGTACTGCCTAATATAAAACAGATTGAAACAGAACATACCAGCAAGTATCACTGTTACATAAACTAATACAGCTTGTACATTATAACTGCATAGTACAACCACATCCGGCTCTGTGGTTAGGTGCTTTTTATTACCACCCATATCGCGTTCGAAACACAGCAACGGGCGATTTGAGAGGAGACCGCCGTGCCTTGGATGTTATAAAATGGTATGAGTACCGTTCGTTTAGAAAGCTAGGCCAAACTACTGAACGTAACCTCGCCAAGAAAGAAATCACATCAGCCAAATAGTGCTGAGTTGACTGCGACGTCCTGTAAAGTATATTCAATTAACTTTACTACAACTACTATTACTACTAATGTAACAATAATTACTTCCACTAATACTATAACGAATGCTACTTGTACTACTACTACTACTACTACTACTACTACTACTACTACTACTACTACTACTACTACTACTACTACTACTACTACTACTACTACTACTACTACTATTACTACTACTACATATGTTACAGTTGCAACGCCTACAACTACTGTTATTACAAATGTATTGTTGCTGCTGCTACTACTACTACTAATACTACAACAACAACAATAACAACTACAACAACAACAACTACTACTACTACTACTACTACTACTACTACTACTACTACTACTACTACTACTACTACTACTACTACTACTACTACTACAACTACTACTACTACTACTTAAGTTACAGTTGCCACGCCTACACCTACTATTATTACAAATGTTACTGTTGCTACTACTGCTACTACTACTACTACTACTACTACTACTACTACTACTACTACTACTACTACTACTACTACACTTATTTCTCCAGCCGTTTCTAATACCATAAAGATAATTAATACAGCAGAAACTATTACAATGACTACTACAGATAGAGCCACAAACAACATATTGCACCATTTATTGCCAGATATTATATTTCTCTGCATCTCGTCAGTTGACAGTTTTAGCAGTCTTTATGCAAACAGAAAGGGTTCGTTTGAAATTTGAAATTACCATGTTGATAACATATTTTTCACATTCAAACAATACCCATGACAACGTGTTTGAATTGTTTCATCTTAAATATTATTCATTTATTCACATCGTATGATATATAACCCCGCAGTTTGCACCTGATGAGATGCAGTAAAATATGCCAGGCAATAAATTGTGCAACATTTTGTCTGTGGTTTCTGTGTGTTTTGAACAACAACGACTGCCACTTACTGGCGCTGGAGCAGATGCTGTCAGCCAAAGCTTGCTCGATATAATCCAGGAGATCAAAGTCCACGACCCCGAGAACATCGGTGCTCTTGCTGGCCAGCTCTGCCAGTTTGACCAGGTCAGCCTGCTCCCCGATACCCAAGGCAAACACCTGGACACCTTGAGACTTCAGGACATCGGCAGCCGTCCTTAGCTGTAATAGAACAATGGGTATTGTATGATCTTTGGTTTACATTCACAGAGCATCAGTCGCCGCCTTAGCTATAATAGAACAATGGACATTATCTGATCTTTAGTTTACATTCACAGAGCATCAGTCGCCGCCTTAGCTATAATAGAACAATGGGTATTGTATGATCTTTGGTTTACATTCACAGAGCCTCAGTCGCCACCTTAGCTGTAATAGAACAATGGGCATGGCTTGGTGTTTGGTTACATGTCAAGCCATCTCTCTTGTCATTGCTACTCGTCACCCACTATATGCTAGATCAGTCTAGTCCTTCTGTCTGTGGCTCAGGGAGGAGTGTGAGTGTGAAACTTCCAAGAAGATAGCCATTAATTTCGACT
Organism: Cepaea nemoralis; assembly: GCA_014155875.1. Taxonomy (NCBI): domain Eukaryota; kingdom Metazoa; phylum Mollusca; class Gastropoda; order Stylommatophora; family Helicidae; genus Cepaea; species Cepaea nemoralis. Next base: position 261,254 of record JACEFZ010008275.1, read on the forward strand.
TGGATGCACAAGGCAATCATATCGATTATCTCTTGTCTCCCCGGTGTGGTGAGGTAGTTTACATTCACCGAGGTCATAAATCACACCTCCCCGTGTTATGTCCAGTAGTGCTTTCCCTCCAAGATTGTTCAGACCAAGTCCAACGTGTACATGTCTCGACTACGAGTCTCTTTAAGTTGCCGCCGCAGATTGTCCATGTGTATGCTATTGTTTGTCTTCCGCCCATAGAGAGTGCCCTACAAAAAACATACATGTTACATACATGACCAGCTCAACTACTATCATACCAGTTCTTAACCAGATTCTCACAATTATATCAGCATTATCATATGTCAGGACGAAACTGATCGATGTCATGGCTTACCATCTGACACGATCACCAGAGTCGTGGATCAGCGCTGTCTTCTAGTAACGACCATGCCACGTGGTTAAGCTATCCAGATATGTATCTATCTGCCTTCCTCTTGCTCGTTTGCCAACCATCTTGCTATTTGTCATTAAGTTTCCCCATTTATTTCTCCTCATAACCTGCCCTAGAAATGCCTTCACTGTCTTTGTTTAATGTCTCCAAACAATTGATTATTGCCTTTTGTTTCTTAAAGCACTGGCATCTGTATATAGACTGGCTATTGCTTGGTTCACTGGAAACACCACACAAGATCACATCTAAAGTATGGATTACTTGTTGCGGGGATCATGTCGGGATCGCAGGAGATCAATTCTAAAGTATAGATTACTGTTGTCAGGATCAGGTTGGGACTGTAGCAGATCACATCTATAGTATAAATTACCTGTTGCTAGGATCAGGTTTGGCCACTGGTGATCACATCTAAAGTATATATTACCTGTTGTTATGCTCATTTCGTGCGCGAAGGAGATCACATCTAAAGTATAGATTACCTGTTGTTAGGTTCCTTCTGGGCCCGAAGGATCTAAAGATTAGATTATAAGTTGGATGGCTCATTTCGTGCGCGAAATAGATCACATCTAAAGTATAGATTAACTGTTGTTAGGTTCCTTCTGGGCCCGAAGGAGAGCCTATCTAATGTATAGATTACAAGTTGCTAGGCCAATTTTGGGCCAAAAGGAGATCACATTTAAACCTTAGAAGAATATTTGTTGCTAGGATAATGTTGGGGTTGCAGGAAATTGAATTTAAAGTGTAGGTTATTTCCATCTTTATTCATTAGATACCCTATATGGTATTAATTGTATGTTAGATTCTCAATAATAGCTTGACTTTCACTAGAAATCCTACTTGAAATCACAAACAACGGATAGTTTACATATTCGTCGGTTTAATTAAATTTCTCCAATAGATGAGATGTAAGGATACATTAAATTCTTTTTAGTGCATTGTTAGTCATGTGAGAGATCAGATGTACATGATTGATTACTTACCACTTGCTTGATTGGACGCGTCGCCATCTGTAACAACCACCACGACGTCACGGGCCTGCGGGCGGCCCCCAGAGGCTGAGGAGAACATCCCTTCCTCGGCAATGTATCTCAGCGCCAGGTGAGTGTTGGTTCCGCCTTCTATATATGGTGCTCCCAAGAGCGCCTGTTACAATATATATATATATATATATATATATATATATGGTTTTTGATCAAAGTGTCTCCGATATGGAGTTCTCTAACCAATATATTCGTAGCATACATAAATGGATCGACATAAAATTGTCGGGCAGAGGCACATAACTCCCACTATACACACAGCCTTGCCATGTGGGGAGCTGAAGACTATATGATTCGTTACAATAATGCTCACTGAGTGGTCTTGATTTCAGATGCCTGCCCAACAGTCTGGCTAGTGAAGACAAATGAGGTGAATCAGACATGCATAATGATGTCCCTTACAAATGACAGCACACAAAGCTATGTCTCCATGGTAAATTATTCCTCAGGGAGACAACTCAGACTATCCAGGTGTCGCTTGTATCGTCGAATGGGTAGAAAGTGTCACCTGTGATCGTTACTGGCTAGAAGGGGTTACCAATGATGGTTGAAGGTTTAGAAAATATCACCTGTGATTGTTGCATGGCTAGAAGGTGTCACCTGTGATTGCTGCTTAGACTAGAAGACTCACCTTGAGATAACTTGAACTTGGGCAAGGCCAATAATGGCAGCCACGACAACTGTTGCTGGTACAGTTTGGAGAGCAGATGAGAATGCTCGCAAGAAGATGTGTGTGTGTGTATATATATATATATATATATATATATATATATATATATATATATATATATATATATATATATATATATATGTATGTATGTATGTGTGTGTGTGTATGTGTGTGTGTGTGTGTGTGTGTGTGTGTGTGTGTTTGTGTGACGAGTGCACGCATGTCTCGGTAACCATATTTCACCATGGGTTGTTGTTGTCTTCCGTTATGCCGCTGGTCGTCGTGGGGAAGGTGTTATTGAAGTTACAGCGCCTGTAAATAACGCTTTCCCTCCAATTTCCTTCATGATTTATGAGTATTGTTCTAGGAGCAAGTAAATTCCTTACCGGTTGGCTACACCTCTCATAGGTTCCTTAGTTGCTTAACTCTGGAATATTTGCTACTAATAAACATATTCCGCAATTGACAGTAATTGACGTCATGAGCATGATATTCCTTCAGAAGCAAGAAATTGCTCACTGGATTGCAAAACCTACCGTAGGTTCCTGACCTACTTAACTCGCGCCGACTGAACACAGAGTCCAGTCATTGACAGAAGAGTCTCAACACATTGACAGAACACAGTCTCAACACATTGACAGAACACAGTATCTAGACATTGACAGAACACAGTATCTAGACATTGACAGAACACAGTATCAACACATTGACAGAACACAGTATCAACACATTGACAGAACACAGTATCTAGACATTGACAGAACACAGGATCCAGCCATTGACAGAACAGTCTCAAAACATTGACAGAACACAGTATCTAGACATTGACAGAACACAGTATCAACACATTGACAGAACACAGTATCAACACATTGACAGAACACAGTATCAACACATTGACAGAACACAGGATCAACACATTGACAGAACACAGTATCAACACATTGACAGAACACAGTATCAACACATTGACAGAACACAGTATCTAGACATTGACAGAACACAGGATCAACACATTGACAGAACACAGTATCAACACATTGACAGAACACAGGATCAACACATTGACAGAACACAGTATCAACACATTGACAGAACACAGTCTCAACACATTGACAGAACACAGTATCAACACATTGACAGAACACAGTATCAACACATTGACAGAACACAGTATCAACACATTGACAGAACACAGTATCAACACATTGACAGAACACAGGATCAACACATTGACAGAACACAGTATCTAGACATTGACAGAACACAGGATCCACACATTGACAGAACACAGGATCAACACATTGACAGAACACAGTATCTAGACATTGACAGAACACAGGATCAACACATTGACAGAACACAGTCTCAACACATTGACAGAACACAGTATCAACACATTGACAGAACACAGTATCAACACATTGACAGAACACAGTATCAACACCTTGACAGAACACAGGATCAACACATTGACAGAACACAGTATCTAGACATTGACAGAACACAGGATCAACACATTGACAGAACACAGTATCAACACATTGACAGAACACAGTATCTAGACATTGACAGAACACAGGATCAACACATTGACAGAACACAGTATCTACACATTGACAGAATACAGTATCTAGACATTGACAGAACAAAGTATCTACACATTGACAGAACACAGTATCTACACATTGACAGAACACAGTATCTAAATATTGACGGAACGCAGTATTTCCTCCATTTCTAACAACATTTTGTGCTGACCCATCTGTCTAGACTCGGATCCAGAGGTCCTGTGGGTATTCGTCATCAAGGAAGCTGAGAGTGGCTGTTCTGCATTGTACACTGTTCTGTTTATCCTTGTCGAATATTCCTTTCACGTTTGTCTGGATTTGTAGTGATAGTCTGTTCCGTGTTTCATGGAGTTCGTTCTAGATTAGTTGTCAGTGGGATACCAACTGTGGGCACATCCGTGTTTTGTTATACAGAGTCATTTGGCCTGGTGGATAAAACTGCCCCATAGCTAAATTGTACACTGTTCTGTTTATCCTTGTCGAATATTCCTTTCACGTTTGTCTGGATTTGTAGTGATAGTCTGTTCCGTGTTTCATGGAGTTCGTTCTAGATTAGTTGTCAGTGGGATACCAACTGTGGGCACATCCGTGTTTTGTTATACAGAGTCATTTGGCCTGGTGGATAAAACTGCCCCATAGCTAAGTTTTCAAATCTGTCCTTCATAGGGTGGCCTGGCAAGCTGAGGAGCTTTTCTGCTTGCATTAGCGTTTTCGTATCACTGCGCTCTCTCAGTGCTTGTGTCCTCCAAATCAACTCCATCTCCACTATAGGGCTTGATCTCATACTTCTCGTGGTGACTCTACGTGCTTTTTTGCACCTTGTCCAGCTCTTGTAGTTTTTCTTTTATGCTGAACACCACGCAGTTGACCCGTATTCCAGGAGTGGTCGTATACTCTGTTGATAAACTGTGCTAAGTATTTCCCACTGGTTCACCATGTGGTTCCACTTAGTTACCTCAGGATGGCTATTTTCCTTCTGGTTTTTGCTACTGCTTTGTTGATGTGCCTTCTCCATGTCAGCCTGGCATCAAATGTTACTCCAATGTATGTTGGTTCTTTATCTTTTCTAAGGGGTATTACATTTATCTAGACGATTCCTGCCTTTTGTTTTGTAGAGAGGGTAAATAGGGTGCAGCAGAACTTGTCAGTGTTAATGCTTACACACCATCTGTTTACTTATGCCACTATTGTAACATACTTTACAGCTATAACCTAAAATACCAATGGTATATACCTCATGGCTATAATGTAACTCACTGATGTAATATAACTGACAGCTGTAACCTAAATCACTCAGGACTACAGTGTAACTCACCGTTGTAACATCTGTACGCGACGTGTACGTCTTTATATCAAACAGCTTGCGTACTTCAGTAGCAAACAGCAGACCTCCAAACAGGGCTCCCCTGGGGCCGACATTGAAGTGATGTGTCAGCTTGGCCACAAATGTCTGCTGGGCCTTGAAGTTCTCTGATCCGATGCTGCCAGAAGCGTCCAGTACAAACACGATGTCTACAGCAGCTGAGCATTGCGTTATTTCTGACAGACAGAAGATGTACAGTATCTACTTATTGAGTACACATGACAGATAACGACACGTGACCAGCACAGTCATAGACAGAAACATGTCCGGCACAGTCATCTAATACCTCGTGTCCATGTCTACGTCCATGTCCATGTCCAGCACAGTCAACGAATGCCTAATGTCCATGTGCATATCAAGCGCAGTCAACACATGACTCGTGTCCATGTCCGTGTTTAGCACAGTCAACACATGACTCGTGTCCATGTCCGTGTTTAGCACAGTCAACACATGACTCGAGTCCATGTCCGTGTCTAACACAGTCAACACATGACTCGTGTCCATGTCCGTGTCTAACACAGTCAACACATGACTCGTGTCCATGTCCGTGTCTAACACAGTCAACACATGACTCGAGTCCATGTCCGTGTCTAACACAGTCAACACATGACTCGTGTCCATGTCCGTGTCTAACACAGTCAACACATGACTCGTGTCCATGTCCGTGTTTAGCACAGTCATCTAAGGTAACATGTCCAGGTCCAGCACAGTCAAATAATGTCACATTACCATGTCCATGTCCACCACATTCATCTAATGTCACATGTCCATGTCTATTATCGGCACAGTTGTCTGATGTCACATGTCCATGTCTATGTTCAACAGAGTCAACTAATGTCTCATGTCCATATCTAGCAAAGTCAACTAATGTCTCATGCCCATATCAAGCAAAATCAACTAATGTCTCATGTCCATATCCAGCAAAGTCAACTAATGTCTCATGTCCATATCCAGCAAAGTCAACTAATGTCTCATGTCCATATCCAGCAAAGTCAACTAATGGCTCATGTCCATATCCAGAAAAGTCAACTAATGTCTCATGTCCATATCCAGCAAAGTCAACTAATGTCTCATGTCCATATCCAGCAAAGTCAACTAATGTCTCATGTCCATATCCAGCAAAGTCAACTAATGTCTCATGTCCATATCCAGAAAAGTCAACTAATGTCTCATGTCCATATCCAGCAAAGTCAACTAATGTCTCATGTCCATATCCAGCAAAATCAACTAATGTCTCATGTCCATATCCAGCAAAATCAACTAATGTCTCATGTCCATATCTAGCAAAGTCAACTAATGTCTCATGCCCGTATCAAGCAAAATCAACTAATGTCTCATGTCCATATCCAGCAAAGTCAACTAATGTCTCATGTCCATATCCAGCAAAGTCAACTAATGTCTCATGTCCATATCCAGCAAAGTCAACTAATGGCTCATGTCCATATCCAGAAAAGTCAACTAATGTCTCATGTCCATATCCAGCAAAGTCAACTAATGTCTCATGTCCATGTCCAGCAAAGTCAACTAATGTCTTATGTCCATATCCAGCAAAGTCAACTAATGTCTCATGTCCATGCTAGTACAGTCAACTAATAATTCGTGTACATGTCCAGTACAGTCAATTAATGATTCGTGTCCATGTCCAGTACAGTCAACTAAATTCTCATGTCCATGTCTAGTGCAGTCAACTAATGTCTCATGTCCATGTCCAGCAAAGTCAACTAATAATTCATTTCCATGCCCAATACAGTCAACTAACGATTCGTGTCCTTGCCCAGTACCATCAACTAATATCTCATGTCCATGTCCAGTACTGTCAATTAATGTATCGTGTCCATGTCTAGTACAGCCAATTAATGTCTCATGTCCATGTCCAGTACAGTAAACTAATGTCTCATGTCAATGTCCAGTACAGTAAACTAATGTCTCATGTCAATGTCCAGTACAGTCAACTAATGTCTCATGTAAATGTCCAGTACAGTTAATTAATGTATCGTGTCCATGTGTAGTACAGTCAACTAATGTCTCATGTCCATGTCTAGTACAGTCAACTAATGTCTCATGTCCATGTCTAGTACAGTCAACTAATGTCTCATGTCCATGTCCACTACAGTCAAGTAATGTCTCATGTCCATGTCCACTACAGTCAACTAATGTCTCATGTTCATGTCTAGTACAGTCAACTAATGTCTCATGTCCATGTCCACTACAGTCACCTAATGTCTCATGTTCATGTCCACTACAGTCAACTAACGATTTGTGTCCATGTCCACTACAGTCACCTAATGTCTCATGTTCATGTCCACTACAGTCAACTAATGTCTCATGTCCATGTCCACTACAGTCAACTAACGATTCGTGTCCATGTCCAGTACAGTCAACTGCTTGTTGACTTCTATGTCCTCGCCGAGTATTTGTACAATTAGTGTAATTATTGTCTTGACGTGTTGTATTTGTAATAAAGCAACAGATGTGAAACAACGCTTGTACATCTGCCTCGTGTACAGGGACCCCCATACTTCACCTTGTCACCATGTAGCCAATACACCTCGTGACTTTGCTGATCACATGTCAAATACATCACTCGGAGTAAACATGGGTCGTTGGGGGTGTTTGTGAGTATACACAAATTAACAGAGAGAGAGAGTACAACATGGCAAAATGTGAACAGCATCTAACCATCCATCCATCCATCATGTGCCATGCCGATGTGCGTGGGCGGTGATGGTTTGCCATCACACTCGATCACCAGAGTCGTGGATCAACTCCGTGTTTCTGTTTCGACCATGCCATTTGGCCAAGCCATCCAGGTATTTACTTCTCGGTCTTCCCCTTGGTCTCTTCCCCTCGATCTTGCCAGTCGTCACCAAGTTCTCTAAGTAATTTCTTCTCATAACATGCCCACAACATTTAGACTGTCTACGTCTAATGACTCTAATCAGTTTACGATCTTCATTTGTTTCTTGAAGGACGCGTTCATTGATTTTTCTGTCTGTCCATGGTATTCTTTGCATTTTCCTCAGAAACCACATTTCTGAAGCCATCAGACGTTTTTCAGCTTGACTGCTCATTGTCCAATTCATACAAAAGTATAAGTTCTATGTAGCACCTCAACACTTTTTTTCTCGTTTCAATTGACATCTTTTTATTGGTCAGAATGTTTTTCATCTTGCTAAAGGATACTTTCGCCATGGCGATTCTTGTTCTAATCTCTTCAAGGCATCTCCCATCAGATGTTATGACTGTTCTGAGATAATTGTACCGATTCACTTGTTCAAGAATATTCCCATTTACTTGTATATGACATTGTGGTATCTCGTTCCTCCTAGTGACGACATCTAATCATACAGGCAATCTAGATAGTAGACTAGACGCGGACTAGACGCTCGCATGCCTGGCAGGATTGTTGCAGATGGATCTGGCCTGCCTATTGGAGCCAGGCTGAAATAAGTAGCCAGGAATGTCATGGGAAATAAAGGTGTCGCACGTGACACGAAGCACATCGTACACAGCGTTGCCATTAGTTTATGACCTGTGAATCTGAACCCACACGTCCAATGCTCATTGAGACAGGTGAAAGGATCCACTGTACACTCATGACTAAAAGGCAATGGTTTATAGAAGTGACATGTTCATAAAGTCTTACTTTACATTAATGACTATAAGGCAATGGTTTATAGACGTGACATTTTCATACAGTGTTACTTTACATTCATGGCTATCAGGCAATGGTTTATAGACGAGACATGTTCATACAGTCTTACTTTACGTTCATGACTATAAGGCAATGGTTTATAGACGTGACATGCTCACACAATCTTACTTTACATTCGTGACTATAAGGCAATGGTTTATAGACGCAATATGTTCATACAGTCTTACTTTACATTCATGACTATAAGGCAATGGTTTATAGGCGTGACATTTTCATAAGTCTTACTTTACATTTATGACTATAAGGCAATGGTTTTTAGACGTGACATGTTCATACAGTCTTACTATACATTCATGAATATAAGGCAATGGTTTATAGGCGTAATATGTTCATACAGTCTTACTTTACATTTATGACTATAAAGCAATGGTTTATAGACGCGACATGTTCATACAGTCTTACTATACATTCATGACTATAAGGCAATGGTTTATAGGCGTGACATGTTCATACAGTCTTACTTTATATTCCTGACTGTAAGGCAATGGTTTATAGGCGTAATACGTTCATACAGTCTTACTTTACATTTATGACTATAAGGCAATGGTTTATAGACGCGACATGTTCATACAGTCTTACTATACATTCATGACTATAAGGCAATGGTTTATAGGCGTGACATGTACATACAGTCTTACTTTATATTCCTGACTGTAAGGCAATGGTTTATAGGCGTAATATGTTCATACAGTCTTACTTTACATTTATGACTATAAGGCAATGGTTTATAGACGCGACATGTTCATACAGTCTTACTATACATTCATGACTATAAGGCAATGGTTTATAGGCGTGACATGTACATACAGTCTTACTTTATATTCCTGACTGTAAGGCAATGGTTTATAGGCGTGACATGTTCATACAGTCTTACTATACATTCATGACTATAAGGCAATGGTTTATAGAACGCGACATGTTCATACAGTCTTACTTTACATTCATGACTATTATTCAATGGATTATAAACTTGATATGTTCATACAGTTCTACTTTACATTCGTGACTATAAGGCAACGGTTCATATGCGTGACATGTTCCTAAAGTCTTACTCAAACATTTGGTAGAGTCGTTGGTATCGATGACAGATCCAGCTCGGCAGGTGCATCTGTAGCTGCCCACAGTGTTGATGCAATTATCCTGGCAGGTGTCTTGTCCAGTTTTACACTCGTTGATGTCTGAAAGACAAAGACCAGATTAGCAATGTCCAGTTTTAAATTCGTTGATGTCTGCAAGACAAAGACCAGATTAGCAATGTCAAGTTTTAAATTCGTTGATGTCTGCAAGACAAACACCAGATTAGCAATGTCCAGTTTTACATTCGTTGATGTCTGCAAGACAAAGACCAGATTAGCAATGTCCAGTTATACCAGGTTATCAGAATGGCTATACTTAAATGGTTTATAGACGTGACAAGTGTCTGTCACTGTTGCTAAACCTGGTGTCAGGTCTTAGTCAGATATGACTGAGCTACCGTATGACAGTAGACCTGGTTTCTGTTAGCGCCGAACGTTGGGCTGCGCTAACCAAACCCGACACCCCACATTGTGCCAACGGCTTCGGGCGGAAGAGCGAAATTGGGAGGGTTCAAGCCTTACCCTGGTGCGAGGAAATGCAAGCTAAAGACACAATAGTCATGTCAGGGCAGACCAGGCCCTAAGCCTTGGTTGGCGGCTGGTCTAGCATCGAAGCTCCTACAGGCGGACAGTTAGAGCATTGCTTTGCTGATCCGGCAGCTTCTGCAGCTTGTCTTGTTCCAGATGTAGGGGTGTTAACTTTCCTCTTGTGTGAACAGGGCAGGCCGAGAGAGGTATCATGCTGCATGGGCAACACATGATCTCTATATTTTAGCACAGGCTTTGTGCTATGGAGAGGCGATAACTCCATCCCTGGTCTTAACTGGTCTCGGAATCAAAGCGAGAGGCAACTGTTACGGGTTATAAGTCCCTGTCAGTTGGCGTAGACATGGGGCGCCACGCGTTGCCCCTGACGGTGGGAGACACCTACATGTGTCACTGATCAGCTACCGCCCGTCTCAAGCTAGGCAGCCCCCGGCCAATTGGGTGCTGATCCACCACTGCCTGCCTGCTTCAATGGGTGCTTGGGGCCAGGACAAAACCTGAATCGCAGGCTGTAAAAAAAATGCACCAGGTACAAATACAAATAAAAATAAAAGTAGAAACCTCAAGCTACGGCTTGTAACCTGGAACCTGAGAATCATGTGTCCAGGATTTTCCACTGACTTGAAAAATATTGACGATGAGAGAAAAACGGCTGTGATTGATGCCGAACTCAATCGTCTTAACATTGACATTGATGGTCTGCAGGAGACTCACCTCGCTGAGGAAGGGTCACTCAGGGAAAACAATTACACTCTTCTTCTTTTTTTGGAAGGGTTGAGGGCAGGTAGAAAAAAGGCAGAAAAAAGGCAACAAGGTGTGGGATTTGCAGTGAAGAATTCGCAACTGGGAATGATTGAAATCCCAGCTGGAGAAAATGAAAGACTATTCCTGCGCTCGGCAACCTCTTGTGGTTTTGCCACCATTATTTCTGCATATGCACTGACACTCGATTCCTCTGATGATGTGAAGGATTCGTTCGATGAGGAGTTAGACTCCGTGATCAAGGCAGTTCCAAAATCTGACTGCATTTATATGCTCGGTGATTTCAATGCTCGTCTGGGCAAGGACTCGAGTTCATGGCCAGTGTGCCTTGGAAAATACAACATCGGTCGAATGAATGAAAATGGACAAAGGCTACTGGAGCATTGCACCAGAAATGACCTATGTATTACAAACTCCTTTAAAAAAAAAAAAAAGAGATGCATAAGGTCACATGGAAACATCCAAGATCCGGCCATTGGCATCAGCTGGACTTCATTATCACACGGAGACAACATCTGGACTATATATCATTGACTCGAGGTTACCACAGTGCTGACTGTGATACGGATCATTCTTTGGTTGTTGCAAGGGTTAGACTGAGACCAAAGAGAATCTACACAGCTAAACACAAGTCTAGCCCCAGGATTAATATTATTAACACTCGCGATCC